>JAYKAV010000445.1:3585573-3719780 GCA_035582835.1 Phoebastria nigripes | reverse complement strand
CCGCCTCCCAAGGGACTCTCTTGACCAGTGCCCTGAACAGGCCGAAGTCTGCCCTCTGGAAGTCCATGGTTGTGGTTTTGCTGGCCCCCCTCCTTACTTCACCAAGAATTGAAAATTCTATCATTTCATGGTCGCTAAGCCCAAGACGGCCTCCGACCACCACATCTCCCACCAGTCCTTCTCTGTTCGTAAACAGCAGGTCGAGCGAGGCACCTCCCCTGGTAGGCTCCCTCACCRGCTGCGTCAGGAAGTTGTCTTCCACACACTCCAGCAACCTCCTAGACTGTTTCCTCCTAGACTTGTTATCCCCTTGTCTCATCTCCTTGATGCTGGGAGAACCTGATGTTCCTTCTGACCTTGTCCATACTGGTTTATTTTTATCTCACTTCTACATTTTCCTACTTTGTAGTAACATATCAATAAACTGACAAAGAAAAAATGCATGGGTTTAACTTATTAGTAAATTTCACAACAAAAAGTGTAGCTACATTAATTCTGAGCAGGCCTTTGTCCAACCCAAACATTCTACTGAAGTTTCTGTGCCGAAGGGCCAAAAAGGGGGCTGTTCAAATCCTTCTCCTCCGAATAACCTATGGCTAAAAGAAAAGATGCTTTTGAATAACAAGGATCAGCTCAGTTGGGGAACTAAAAGCTAAATTGTGTTTGTGTCTTTGCAGAAATACACAAGGGCAGAAGGGCATCTTCTTCAGGCATTCAGTCTCTGCACAGGGTCAAGCACAATGGCAGTGATTGTACTCATGGAATGACAGGACTCCGCAGGTCTAAAGCCCCTAGAAATTATGTGTGAGAAGGGGTATGCCCTCTTACCCGCTTTACCGCACCATGGATATGGCTGGAATTGGAAAGCAGAGTTTTCTGGTTCCTAAGTGCTTGTTTTGCCTGTACCCATTATGCTCACCTCTAAGACTCCTAGGACTGAATTGACTGAGGCACTGTGGAAAGAGTCTCTGAACTCTCCACTGCCACAGCTGTGGTTCAGATTCTTTTCAAGGACCCTTCTGGAAGAGGCAGCACATGCTACCCTGTTAGAAACAGATTCATTGAGGTGGGAAGGTCTGCTAAACTCAGTTTGAAGTGGTTCACAGAATCAAGATCAAGGATCTGTTTTCCTTTTATCTTTTTTCTAATTGGAATGAGGCAGCACCCCAAGTAAATACCCTTTGCTAGTTGCCCATCTATGCACTGCAATTCATCCCACAGAACTGATTTCTGCCATAGTTTGAAGATGAAAAACAATAGACTGGTTAATATCTATCTTTTTTGAGAGTACAGTACAGCCTAAGTATAAAGGCTGTCTTAAAGAAAGAAAGGTCACATGAATTAGTTGATTTGAGGATTCCTCTAGCATTTCAGAGGGAATTTATTTCAAACCATGTATATTAATAAAGCAAAGCCCATGGTGTTTCCAAGCATGCTTGGTGACATGTGCAGAACTGCCAAATGGTCCATTATTTCTAAAAATTATGTGTCCCAAGGCAGTAGCAAACTTGTTTTGCAGACTGCGGGCATCAGTTTATGTGCTACATTTAGCATGTCCCTTTTTCTTGTGTTTTCCAAGATAAGTTTGGTTTTAAAAATCCTATTCTTTGAATAACATTTCTTTTTTTCAGAATACATCCTAAAATGCTTGCTTATTCTGTGTTGTCCACTAAGCACTAGCACTGTTCAAGACGGAGAATGAAAAAAACAAAGTATGAAAATGAAAGCTCTGGAATGTAATGGATGTGTTATAGCAGCACATAAGGTCTATATAGTAGTCAAAAATAAGATATTGCTGCACTTTTATATGCCTCATGTATTTTATCATGTTAATTATCTGTTCATTAATACTGGTGAGAGCAATTTTTTTCTTTAGGGGTATAGTATTCTGTATAAATCATGATGCCTGAGGATTTTTAGAGGTTTGGTTTTGGTTTTGGCATCTACTGGATTATTTCATACTGTAGTGACAATAAGAAATTCAGAGACAGTATTTCAGACCATCTACTTATAGGAAAACAGAATTTGCTTGCGTAAGAAAAAGCTTTTAAGGAAGAACATAAGGAAGAACTATAGTATTTAATTCAGTCAAAGCTTCTGGTAATGGTATCCTGCTAAAGATAAAAATATAGTTTATGAGTGACAAATGTTTATCAGCACTTTAGATTGTATACAAAAGGAGGAAAAAAACCAGGCACGATAATGCAACAGGGCAAATTCACTCTTCTTTACAGATCAAGGGACTACTTGTGAGCATGTCAGTCATGTTAGGTACTAATTCAGCAACTAAAATATATGCATTTTCAATTTTAACAGGCCTGCACTTTGGTGCAGCAGACCTCTACAAGGTCAATCCAATTATAAAGCATTTTCCCCAAAGACTTAGTGCCACTGAGAATTTTGGATTCATGAGGAATCATGGAACAGATCTCAGCTGTCCCCTCAGCCTCTAAAAGAGAATTCAGGGGAAGGGTGATTTTGGAGACATGAGAAAATTTATCAAATAGCTACATTGTTCTCAGCACAGTGTGATCCTTCCAGCTTTTAAATAGGTGACTGTACAGTCTGATAGAGCACTGCCTGGGGTAGCAGAGATATCCCTGGCTTGATATCTGACTTCAGGGAAGTCCTTCTATCCATTTCTCAGCCTCTCTCATGTTCTGTCATGCGCATGAACACACAGACATAGTCTCTGCCTCAGTTTCTCCACTTTATAGACAGAGATAATGCTAATGACCTCTGTAAAGTTCTTTGAAAACCGCTGATGTGAAAGAGTATGTATAAGTAAAGCACTACTCATGTACAACTGACTCTCCTTTTCCCTTTCTGGAGATTAGAGTGCCTTAGAAAATAAAGAAGAACAAAACTTTTATATTCATAAAACAATCAGTCTGTAGTAGAAGGATGAATGCTTGGAGTTGATCAGTTCTGCCCTCACCAGCAGAGCTGATAATAATCAGTCACTTATGTGCTATTTCACAGCTGATACCTCCTCCAAAAAAAAAATTAATTGCAAAAGTTTCACAGATGTCTGCAGCAGTTGACCAGAGCTCTTGGGTTATTGCTTGTCAGACTATTAATGGGTTTGGCTAACCATGACAGTCATTACTTTCCCCCTCCTGTGAGCTACTTTCTGTGTAATTTATGCATAGGTTTTGCCAAGATTTGACAACTTTCAGGATATTAACATAAAATTAGACTGCAGAGCTGAACAATGGGTGGCATTAAAATTAGCAGCAGTGGAAACCAATCAAAGAGAATTGGTTTCTCTCCTGCTTTGCTTTTAAGTTAATATTTTTTTATTTATTTTATCTTATTTCATTATCATTTGAGAAGGAGGGGTAAAAGAATAAATGCTAATAACAGTTTTGTTTTCCTGGGTACCTTAGGAACCTTCAGAATGGTGGAGAAATTTCAATTAGACAAAATGCCTGACAGCATCTTAAACAACAGCTATCCTGAAATCAACCACAGAGGAAGAAAAGTTAGAAGTGTTTTTTTGAAAGAGGGATTTTAAACAGAGCAGAGTCTGCTCCACACAGATTGTTTAGTGAATGCCATTACAGAATGCAATGTGTGTGTTAATAAGTAAGGACATCTGGTAACCAGCTTTTTTCTGATTCATTAACTGACTCTGCTTCTGTGGCCACAGGGCTTGAYAGGGAAGGCTGCAAGACTTTTGCTCCCAGAAAATGGGACTTTGATGTATGCTTCATTTCTTTGACCCAACCATATCCTTTAAATTTCCTCTTATGCTTCCATTATAAATATTTAAATTTGAAATCTCGCTGGAAACACTTAAAAGCTTAGAAGAATACATCCTCCTATTTAATTGTACATAGCAAGAAGTCATATTTAAGATTCCTTCATTGATCTTCTACAATAATTCACCCCATCAACACACATCAGTAAGTTACACTCTCTACTTGTTAGCATTTACCATGGCTACGTTTAAATATTAAGTTATTCTCCTGTTTCTCAATGTTTACACTCTTTCAAACATGATTCATGACAATGGATGGAATGTTTCTGAAAAAGAACTTTGAACTGATTCCTTTTTTGGAAAACTACAATTTGTGCCAAACCAGTAGGTTGTTTTTTTTTTTTAAACCCTCCATGAGACTAATGAGGTTGGACAGAGAAAGTAAAAGCATCACACTGCTCATATCAAGTGCTGTTTTTCTTCATATAATACAAGTGAAACAGCTCCAAATGCTCTAGAGAGAATGATTGAGCAAAAGAAATCTAACTTGATAGTACATGTTGAGGGATGAAATGGACAATGAAGTTTCCATATGTTGTTTTTACGCAGTAATTAGAAACTGTCACACACCGTTTCATTTTTTAGTTTCCTTGGGCTTATTTGCATGTATGAGGCTTTCCTTAGAGCAGAATTGCAAGCATCAAACTGGCACCCAGTTGAAATCCGAGGCAGTGGCACGTGGGCTTCTTCCACCTCACGGACAAGAAGCCAGCGGCAGGTACTGTGACGGCCCAGAGCACAGCTCAGCAGCAGCCTGCTGCAGCCTCGCTTACCTCTCTGCTGAATTTTCTTTTCCAGGTTGAAGCAGTGGCCGTTCCCGTGGTGTGAGTCTGTACATTCTTGGGTATGTGGACTACCTTTTGTTTCCAACAGATACAGGAAATTTAACACATTAACCTGCATGTACGTACAGTGGGAATTTGGCTCCTCGTTCCCTTAGGTTCCTTTGAAAATCCTTGCACAGTTTCTCAGGGGCAAGACAGGCAAACAGTGCTCTGGTTCTCAATTTTCCTCATGGATGCAGAAAATTGCCCACATGATTTTGACAAATTTTTCCAGGTCTTTGGTAGTGGTTCCTTTCTATATCCTGATAACCAGCTGGTTCACCTAAAACATCCGAATCTGGCCTTCTGAATTGCACCAGAGCAGAATGACCAATAAAACTATTTGGCTTTTATCTTCATTATCCTGATGGTAATGATGACTGAGGACTTGGTTATATTGACATTTTTTCTAAAATAAGGGATATATATAGGTACACTTTTAATGTCAGCTAAGAAACTAAGTCAGTGTGTGTGTTGTGTAAGTGGACTGATGTTTTCTGTCTCTGAACTGTTTTCCAAGCCTTTGTAAAATACCAGAAAGCTGGATGCGTATCTCTCTTGTCCATGCAAGATAGATTACTTCTCTGGATTGCTGTTAAATCCCAACTCTTACATGATATATAACCTCAACAAGCAGGCCTCTGAAAAACATCAAAGGACATTGATTTCATTCACAGTTACATCTGAGAGGCAGAATTCAAAGATCTACCATTAAACTACTATTTTTTAAACACTGACCAGATCCTTGATGTTACTGATCCTCTTTTGTTCATTCCTGACTAAGGCAAAATTGCATTTGTTTAATAAAGGGCTGAATAAACTTTTACTGTAATCAGTAATTATTTGTACTGTAATAGCACTGAAACGCTCCCCTCTCCCAGCTACTGTACAACTTCCCAGAGATCCTCATCTTCTCACTCGATCCAGAGATGGCTCTAACATAAACCTAATTCATCCATGCAAATGAACCTTTGAGGAGAATAGGTCATGCTTATTCATAGTCACTTAACACTACATAACATAGATCTTTGCTTTTATGTGTATTTTACTGAATATTTTTAGTTTTTATTTATACTATATTCAAACTATAATTAGAACTTTTTTCTAAACATGGAGGCAAATCCCCAGGAAGCTATGAAGATAAGCTGTTGATTTATACCAGCTAAACAACATGGATATTATACTCTACAGAAACTTTCAAAGGTACCTTGCTTTATTTTTACAATCAGAAATACAATGAAATAATGAAGAAAGCTCGTGTGGAAAATGATGTAAAGCTAGCTTGAGAGATAGCGGAGTTATTGGTCAACACAGTGGAAGGCATGTCATTGGTTATAGCACAGCTGCTGGAGGTGACTGTGTTGGTATCTGTAGCATGTTGATGTGTGAAGTGCAAAAATGAATCTTATTCCTCAGGAGAGTCCTGCATATGTCAAGTATATTGTCTCATTAAGCCAATCCATTTATCAACCCACTGAATGCCAATTAAATTGCACAGGATGGTGCAGGTATATGGTGGGCTGATGGTGCCAAACTTTATTACAGCTGAGCTTTTCTGGCTCAGTACATTCCTGCATAGCAAAATGGCAGACATATTAAAGCCAAATTAAATGTTCTTGAAATAATGCCTTTAAAGAGGAAGAAATGCCACAGTCTGGCACAAAAGAGTATGAAATGTAATGTCACTTCTTAGTGTACTTTTAGTTCCAATGAAGATGTCACGGCTCAGATCCAGCCAGTGCCAAATGTCTTCACAGCGTGCAAATTAGATCAGTGTAATTTCATCAGGATGATGATCAGACTCTGTTGTAGTTATATGGCTGCATACACAGCTTCTGCTGACTGCTGCAGTCAGAGTGGCACAGCTGAGCTAATGCTGCCATCCTCAGAAAGAGACAGAAGTTGATTTTATAGCATTCTCCTGATGCCAGAGTCCAAAGGATATTCCTAGATCCTGGGAATATGTTGAATCAGTATTTACTCTGAAGTGTCGACTCAAAGAACTCCCTTTTTTATCTGCAGCAACAGTCCCCTTTTTATCTCCAACAACAGTAACATAGATATCTTTATTCAATATATTCTTGTTATACATTATCAGATGATCAGATTTTGACTGAAGGTTTTTCAACTGTTAAAATGTGAGCAACAATAACCTAGCCAAGAAATCCATTCTGCCCCTCTGCTCCAAGACACTGGCTGGTACCAAACAGCAGAAAAGACCTACTGCCTTAGCTACTTCAGTCTAAAGCCTATCATATGAACACAAACTTATCCTCTCTGGCAGTATTCATTAAGGGTCCTGACAGATGTACTCTGTTGGATTTAGCATCAGGCACTTAAACATTATTGCTCCGGCTGTCCACCTCACCCCTTTGCTGGAGGTTACGGCCTGCATAGCAGGGGTGGAAGAAGTGAATATTTCCCAGCCTCTTCAGTTAACAATTCACAATTCACCATATTAGCTTGACTCGCTACTGCTTAACTCGGTGTATTTGATCTGCTGAATCTTAGGATTCAGCAAATCCTCACCTAGAATGGTTGGTGCACGAGCACGCATTTTGTTCAGCTGATGGGGTGTGGGACTGGTCACCCCCAGTGCTGGGGAAGGACAGATGGGTGGGAAAAGTATTGTCTTAAAAAGGCTCAGCCTGCCTGCTGCCTTTTTGTATGCCAGGTCTCCAGGTATGCAAAATGGTCCTGACTCTTCTCAGAAATATCGTTGTTGTACAGCAAGATTAAATCTACTAAGCCAATGATTTGCTGATAAATGCTTTCAGAAGCAGGAACGTGGTATTTGGTGCTAGATAACAGTACCAGGGCCAAGGCATACCTTACATATATTGAAGGTTTAGTTTTGCTTTAGCTTTTCGCATGGAGAATTTTATATGTTAAATCGTTAGATTTGGTGATTTTTTCTCCCTAAAGCATTTGGTAAAGAGCAATTACTTACACATATAACAGCTAAAATCCCCAAACACCATGGCACACAGCCATTTGAGGCAAGTTGCCAAGTCTGTAGCTTCAATTAACCTTCATATATCCCCCCAAACTTGGAACACTATCAGAAGGCTATTATGTTCAAGCCTTACTCATGTGGTGAGCACTTAGACACCGAAGTTGAAATCAATAGCACTGGTGGATACATGATTGCTCATGTATTCAGGTTTGCACACGCAGACTCGAATTTGTGGCAATCTCATCCAGACTGAAGTAGGGAGATGCAGAATCTTGCAGACACACAGCCATTTCAGGATTTTGTCACAGAGATCAAGCTCGTTGTCCCTTATATAGCATCTGTTCATCACTGAACTTATTTGGGCTCAGAGAGTAGATACTGAAGGTGGACTGGAGTTAACGGGAAGGGAGTACAGCAAGATTCGGACATCCCATTAAGCCTGTGAAGTAGCCACTGCTTCCAGTAATAGCTATATGTTCATCAGAGGTACTGTGCAAATGGGTTGCTCTCTCCGGAGGCTGAAACAGAGACTCTATGCATCCCAGATGTTCCTAAGCAGTTTACTTACCCTCCCCCGTGTGCATTTAATTCTCAAGATGGATGGAGATGGAGCAGAAATGGGAAATGAAATTAAAAACCAGTTTTGGCTCTAAAATGAAAATGTTACTTATGCTCACATGGAAAATGTAAAGCTTCAATAAAAGCAGATAAACACGGTTTTTATGTGGGGGCAGACAAAGGGCTAGATGCCCAGCTGGTATAAACTGGCATAGCTTCACACTGAAGTTGATTAAGCATAGTGCAGTTTGTGCCAGCTGAAGATCTGGCTTACAGTTACTGCTCAGTATCCCTATTATGTGGGTGAAATCCTATCTGTCTAGGACAGAATATGGCATCCAGTGATGGACATCTCAAGTGCAAAGGCTACAGGAACCTCATAAGATTCAGTCTGAAAACTTACACCATTTTTAAACCTCATAAATGCCACTACAAATTACTAGAAATTGAGAAAAAGTGCTACCACACAGACCCTGAAATCCTGGAAAAAAAGAGTTTCTATCAATAGAAGAAAAGGAAATAATATTTAATAGATGTATACAATTTTATATTTAGTAAGAAATATTTACTCTGTGGGGCTTTTACTCAAACATTTCACATTTGCAGTCTACAGAATCTGCAGTCTGAAGCAAATTAGATCTTTCAGCTGAGACAAGAAGCAATTCACCCAGCCTTTCTGTATGTGCACCTACCCCAATGAGGGGGGTAGCACCCCAGGCCATTCTCCAGGCTTGCCAGGACCCAGATGCCAAGCTTGGGAAGGCTCTAGCAGCAACATCTGGCTGCGTGGCGAGGTCTAAAGGCAGTTGTGCTAACAGATCTGGAATAGCCTCTGGGTCTGGGCTTGCTCTCGCTCTCCTAGGACACATTTTCCTTCTGCTCACCTTTGTTTTGTCAAATGTGTGGGGTTTTCATTTATTACACACTAGAGTAACACGGAAAGGCTTTCTATCTGATCAGCAAGGATGTTTCCTATACAGTACCTTTTATTCTCCCACAAATCCTTGCCTCAATAACTGCAGCCTATACAAGTTCCTGCCACTTGATTTTTGCCTCCTTCATTTTACCATGAAACTCTTTGTAAGATCTAATTGCTGATTGGAAACTTGTGACATGAATTTATCATCTCATTTTAAACAAAAAAATGTCTTTTTAAAAATCCGTTTGCTAAAGCTGAAAAATATCAGGGATACTAGTGGCTTTTAATTACATTTATACTTTTGTACACATTAGAGGTAGAATTAAGCAAAACTGATTAAATTTGCTCTAGAATTTGCTCAAGTTGCTTCTGGTAATACAAAAATACCAAAAAAAGGACATGAAGCTATGAAAGCCGCTACCACAATTAAGAAGTAAACCCTTTCATGCCATTCTTACATCTTTAAGCCTTTGCTGTGCATTGTATATGCAATGCAAAACTTATGACAAGACAGATCCTTGCATCATTAATACTGAATGAAAAAGTTAAGGACTTCTGAATTCATGGTAAACATTTTTCCTGTAATTGCTTGAAATGTACACATATGACCTACAGAAAAATTGTTCAAAGACCATGAATTCTGTTGCATCAACACTTGCTTGCTTCCAAAAATTGAGAGATTTCTGTGTGTCCTTTATTTTAAAACAAAGATTTAATAAACATGGCAAAAAATTTTAAAATAATATCAATTTGGCTTAAATGGATCACAGCTTATGAACTCACTAGGTAAGCTAAATAGCATCTTGCAAATAGGACACTAGCCTTTAGCCCTGAGCTAGCAAGAAATATGTCATCACACATCTAACATTCACTAACATTTAATAAATGAATGTTTACAGTATGCAATTTTTTCCACGGGGCAGAGTACAAAAAGAAATATTACGTGATGGCATATGCTAGTCGTAACGTTCTGTGCACTGCTAAAGGTGTTCAACAAATTTTAATACAAGCTGAAATTTGTTCTTATAATTCTCTACGCAGCAAATAAAGAAATAAGGTAGAAAAATAATGCTCCAAGCATTCCAGGTGTCTAATGGCAAAAATTTATTTTTTCCTCTAGCTTTGTCGGGATGAAATAATTATGAAAGTTATAATTTTGTGGAACTAAGGAGAATCTTATTCTTCAGGGATTAAAAAAAACATTCAAGAAAGGGTAAATCCAGAAAACATAATCCAAGGGAATCAAAAAGGACATGTGGATTAATAGGGAGAAAAATTAATTGGAGCATTAAATGTTAAAGAAAGCATGAAATGGATAAACAAGAGAGATCTCTAACTTATCACATTGCTTAGGGATTTATGTGTGGCTCTGCTTAACTGCAGGCCAATTCATGRGTTTAGGCTCGGTTTCTCGAACCAATACTAGGGTTACAGCACATGTGAAGTGTCAGAGAGCTGGCTGAAACAGTACATTGAAAGGAGTGTGAAGTTGGGAATAGAGATGGTGTAGTGATAGCCATTGCCATGATATTAGACTGTATTTGAAACTGTCTCATGGAAACTGAGTTGACCATGCCAAGCTCACTTATAGAGATTTGTGTTTGAGATAATTAATATCATAAGTGGGGTTATCACTAAAGCTAACTCAGAAAGACTGAAAAAGAGTTGCTGATAGTCTGTAAACTATATTTACACACACAAATTGGGATCTTGGGAAGGTATTTACTAATAACCCAGTTAGTACAGACCCCCAACTATCGTTCCCTTGCATCACAAGGAGGAATGTGTCCTGCTGTTCACAATCTCCTAGTACATCATATACTAAGCTTTTCTGTTTTTTGTATGCATCCATCTGTGGGTGGGTAGATGACTGAGAGAAGCCATTCCTTCTAAATTAATTCAAAATGACTGAAGTTAACTTCATAGGGAAATGAACTGTGGAAAAGAATTTTGGCACCAAAAAAATGGTAAAATATGTCTGACAGATTTTTCTTTAATGTCCAAGCGCAGCTGAACTATAATAGGGTGAGTGATTAACTATGATTAAGAGGTGATGTCATTAATTTTTTTAGCATATAGGAAAAAACACATTTACTCAATGCAAAGGAATTTATAACCGACTGACTGATAGAGCCTTGCCTGTCCTCTGCTGCACAAAAAGCATCGAAATAACTCCAAAAGAGGAAGAATAATGATCAACGCTTTACCCTGAAGGAGATTTCACACCATTTTCCCTTGATGAGGGAAAGTTTACCCTCATCATGTAACTTGCTTCTCTTCCAGGAAAAACAATGAAAGACATTAGCCTAATGTCCCTTCTGTGACTATGGAAGAAGGGCACTGTCCCCAGAGGGCACGGGGGGCCAGCCCTAGGAACACAAGAAGAAGAAAAGGCAGCCACATGCCCTTATGGATCAGCTAAGAGTGGTTAAATCTGCCTCTTGTCATCAGTGGCATCATCTAGGTGATAATAGACAAGAGCTTTATGAAATAAAATCACCTCATTCCCTGTTCTCCATATTGCTGAACTCCATATTGCTTTTCTTAAATAATATGCTCCAGTGACAGGAATTTGTCCAAATCTTTTCGCAGAGTGGTGCCTAGTTGGTGGCTTTGCCACAAGCCCTGACAAAGCAAGTAACAATGTTTTCTTTATAGCAAACCAAAGATCAAATACATTTACATTATCTGGTCCATAGCTTCTCTTCCCTTTCTTCACAGATAATCTACCTAGCCCAGCTTGCACCTGGTGAGTGGCGAGGGTAGGTAGGGAGTCCAGGATCACCCTTAGACACAAAAGTCTCACATTCTTGAGAGATCAGTGCCTCTGAACTTCATCATACGGCACACAACAAAGTCCTACTTCAACTTTCAGTATGTCTGGATTGTTTAATTTCTCCTTAGGAAAAGCAAGGGACACAATAATGTCTTTCCTTATCCTTGTCTATTTTTATTTATAATTGTTCTGCTCGTCTCACTCCCCCTATTACTCCAAACAGCAGAATGCAGCCTGTTTTTTTTTAAGTTAAAAGAATTTCAGCAGATGACAAGACTATTGAAGACATGAACAAAGCCTGTCCAACTTTGCAAGCATGGATCCAACATTTCTAGCTTAGGCACACCTCAGATTTACATGGCTGGAGCTAGAAGTGCGCCATTTGGGCCTCTGATGTGACTGCTCAGGGGGTCACCTGAGAGCACAATCCAGGTGACTTTGGAGACACTTTCACAGAATCTTCTTTCCTGGCCACACATTTTCCTGAAAGTTACAGGGGTTTCAGGCTTTGTGATTTCTATTTTTCCAGCAAATAAAATCATAGAATCATAGAATCATAGAATCATAGAATCATAGAATCATAGAATGGTTTGGGTTGGAAGGGACCTTAAAGATCTATCTAGTTCCAACCCCCCTGCCCTGGGCAGGGACACCTTCCACTAGATGAGGTTGCTCAAAGCCCCATCCAACCTGGCCTTGAATGCTTCCAGGGATGGGGCATCCACAACTTCCTGTCCCAGTGCCTCACCCTCATAGCGAAGAATTTCTTCCTTATACCTAATCTAAATCTACCCCTTTCAGTTTAAAACTGTTACCCCTTGTCCTATCACTAACCGCCCTTGTAAAAAGTCCCTCTCCAGCTTTCTTGTAGGCCCCCTTCAGGTACTGGAAGACTGCTATACGGTGTCCCTGGAGCCTTCTGTTCTCCAGGCTGAACAACCCCAACTCTCTCATCCTGTCTTCATAGGAGAGGTGCTCCAGCCTTCTGATCATCTTCGTGGCCCTCCTCTGGAGTYGTTCCAACAGGTCCATGTCCTTAGTTAAGAGATAGTTAGGTTTCTCCTAAAACAGCAGGCTATAACTTTTTTTTTTTTAATTAATGCATACTACAAATTAACATAGTCCATTGACTGACATGCACCTTTTGATAACAAATCCCTTCTTTACCGTGTTGCATCTGCTGAAAAGAGTTGCCTCATTGATGCATCTGGCCCTGTATTATTGTTTTGTTACATGAGTACTATTCAAACTGCAAATTACTATGGAATGTTACATCATGTTCATCTTTTCTAAATTAACATCCTTCAGTATGCCTCTTTAGCTAACACAAGGAAGGCACGGATTACAGTCTTTCCCATTGGGTATAATAAGGGGAATACTCCATCATAAATACCAGTCTGGAACGTATTTGGCAGATTTATGGCGATGACTTTGGAAAATGCTGGTTTAGAAAAGTCATTTCCAGCATTCTTTTCAATTCAAGAAACTTGGCTGCTCTTGGGAATTTCCTCTTGTTAGTACCAATCTTGACTATATGAACTACAGGGAACTTGGAGCAAATACTTGGATGTGCAAAAATAAGCTTTCACAAAGGCCATATAAAACAAGCCATCGTCACTTTCTGATTGTAAGTAACAGCATCAGATTTGATATTTATTAAATATGCTAGATCCAGGGGAACTTTACATAAAACATCCTTGTGGAGGGATAAGAGCTGTAGGATGCCTCTGCTCTCTCATGACCCTGAGGCTGATTTACACAGGCTCTGTCCATGCCACAATTTATTCTAACTTGATGGCCAAGATGATCAGTACTGAGACAGCAATAACATAGCTATCATTGCTAAATGCCTTTTTCCCTTAGGCATTCCAGCCTGGATGRTTGAAGAAACTTGAAGAGTAATGCTGACTTCTTGACTTTCCAGTTTCTTCAGTCCAGGTGGAGAAGGAAAACAGAGTAGGAACAACAAAAATACTGTATCAGACAGTGATCCTCTTAAGCAGAAGCAGCCATTTAAGCCCACCCTGGGGCTGGCCTGCAGAACCAAAAGAAGCTGAATGTGCTGGAATAATTAAGAAGAGGATTCGAGCTTATCTTTAAAATGTATGATTGATACCTGAAATTGTTGTTGAATCATGCAAACCAAAACTATTCCATGGCTCTAACACCGCTGGAAATTAAACTTTACCCTTGTTTGGAATTATTTAAATTAACCAAGTTGTTTCTCTAAATACATACATATCATTTATAGAGACTTGACTGTCATATTAGGTTACTCTAAGGTTTGAGGACAATATGCAGATGCTTACCACTGTAGTTCTGTCTGGGGTTAACAGGAGTCTGCATGGTTAAATATCACTCATTGCTTTGACAGTATATAATGCCCTTAATTCTTCACACACAGATCAGATGTTGGTAGTGGAAAACATCTGTTTCTGCTCATGTATTATAGAAAAAAACCCCAAAGATTAGAAATTGGTAGCAGAGTTGCAAAATTCTGGCTCAGAACTTAAGGAATCATAATGGTAGGAGTCCCTTCTTTCCTGAGTTGTCTGGGCTTTTTATTTTTTTTAATATTTTAATACTGATATATTGTTTAATTCTTTTTTAAATTAAGCAGCAACAGATATTCTTGCTAATACTGAATAAATATATTTTGTAGTTGCATTGTTTGAAAGTTTGAATAGGAGAATAAGATATTTGAAGGTCCATTCAATCCAATTTAGGAGTATCAGCTTATTTCAGTCTGTCATGGGGCGTTAAGAGAGCAGCAGCCGCAGGAACCAAACCACATCACTCAGTGGCACAAAATCTCCAATTTGTCTACTAAGGAGAGTGGGTATAGCAGGTAGATGGCGATTTTTGTTGTAAGATTTCTGTTCCACGGCACACACGCACTCTGTAGCCAAGGCCTTGCCCCACAACTCAAGGGAGCATGATGCTCGCTCCAACACGCAACACATCCACGTCCATCCAGACTTCCAGGTATAGCACTCCCTCCTCTGGCTCAGCCTTCTGCATGGGGTTGGACCTCTGAGGAGGCGTGCCCCTGGTGAACTATTTTTCCATGATTTATTGATTTCTAAGTTGGATGGTCAGGAAAAACCACCAATGGCTTTATTAAACCATTTGACACCCTGGCACGGTCATTAAAGGGGACAGGCGGTAATCCACAGAGCAAGAGCCTAAGGATGAGGTGGCCCCATCAAGAGGTCCTCTGACTGTCTCAGCAGGTCACTCAGCTCTGCAGGCCTCCAGCCCTCCCACTCAGAAAGGCAACAGCTCTGCGGTGATCAAAGTCCCCAGGACACAGGGGTACGAGCCTCCCTCAGGGCCGAGCTCCCTATCTTTGAGGCAGCCCTGGCTCTACAGTGGCCTGGGTGACCAGGCAAGGATTCACAAGTCCACGGAATCACATATTTCTTTTTATTTCCCCAGTGAAAATAATCATGAACACTAAAAATTTCAGTCCATTTGATCGAACTAAAACTGCACTTCTCAGCAGAAAAGAATTCTGATGGAAAATTTCTGGCCAGATCCAGTAACTTCTGCTTGTGACTGAGGCAGTTTTTCCTTCTAGCTTTTCCATGTGACTTCTGAATTCCTTTTTTCATTAAGTTCTCCCTTATATCACAGTAAAATTGCTCTCACAACAGTGGTAGTTTCATGTTACATTCTTTTCCACATGTATGTCATGGAAACCGATTTACTAAATTAACGTTTTTCAGCAGTAGCCTAGTCTCTTTTGAATTCAGTGGGAAAACTCCAGGGTCTCGCCTCCACCATTTATCTGGAATGATTAAACAATTTAAAATCACATTATTACATAATATACGTCCTATTTATCACAAATGGTGGTAATTTAATTTAATACAGTAGCTATCCAGTTTGTAAATTTTTATAAATATTTAACAAAGTAACTTTACACTGTTCATGCTGTTTGTTCTCATTAATGTTTCATTGTTACAAAACTGTTAATTAACATAATAAAACAATTATCAAGCAAGAAATTAAACATTTTATTAAAGGTATATTCTGTGAGTAAGCCAAGTATTACCTCCTAGATAATAATATATTTGCAGATTAAATACCTTCCTGTGTGTCCTTCATTCCGTTTCCCACCTAATGTTACTATATTTTACTTATGGGAAGAAAAAATTGTTACAGATAACTGAGGAAATACTGGCTTAGCCTCAACATTTTCTGTCCTTTTTTTTCTTTATCTGATTCCTGTTCAGTACTAAAGTCATATTTACAGCAGATGTCATCTGGACATTTTTCATGTAGGGTAGAAGGTTATCATGTAGATAACCCCAACTAGATGTAATAATACACATACCTCAAATTATTGCTTATATAATGTCTTGTCTTCAGAGAGGAAATGGACCAGTGTAGGTAACTGGGAAAAACTCTTGGATAAATAAGCTGCATTCTTTTATTCTAGTTCAAAAACAAAACGGCTTGCATAGTTTTAGATTTATTCCATACACTCATACAAGCTGATATCTCCATACGTTCTGGGGGGCTGCTGGTACTGAAGCCTTTACCTCAGACTACTTCTACCTAGTTCCATTTCTAACTCAGGGGTACGTGACATGCCCAGACCTTTGGGTTAGAAAATTGTTCCTGTTTTTTCAGACCGTGTAACTTCATCCTAATTTCTGTTGATAGCAACCATAATCGTATCTAACATCAACTCTGACACAGCCTCTGAACACACCAGAAAAAATACTATATACCACAGATCCTGAACTTCTTCCTCCACACTATTCTCCCACCCATTTTTTATTGTGTCCTTCAGAAATCAGCCCRCTTTACCACTTACATACAATAGTCTCTTTGTTCTTCACTGACTTCATATATAGCTTTCATTTATAAGCACTTTCTCTGCTCAATACTAAGGGATTTTAAGCCTTCTTTCTTTTCCCCATAGTCAGCAGGAAATAAATTTGGTACTGATTAAGAAATATTCTCAGTATTTTTATGTTCTTATCCAAGACCAGTAAATAGAGTATTGCTTACATTTTCTTTTCTTTCTCTGTGATAAGAGAATAATCCTTCAGATATGCTTGGTAAAACTTTCAAAAACTGTATGTTTGCATGCTATAAAAAAGTTTTGCTAGTAAGTACATTACACAAGAGACATAGAAAAGAGTATATTAAATTAACCACAAGATTTTCAAAAGCACACAAGGGATATTAGGCTGTATCTCTAAAAAGCTCACAGGAGATAAAGATGTGGTCCAAAACAAGTTAGAAAATTTCACTTTTAAATATTTAACTAGAAAGTAATTGTTCTTATGAATTGGGATATAAGATAGCAGAATTTTTCCAGTCATGCAAAATAAAATAAATATTAGTAATAAACCATAACTGCTTTTCTCAAGTGCCCTAACCCTTTCCAAAAGCCTTCCTTTGCTGTCAGGATCCAATCATGCACGTAAACGGAGTCCCTCGCAAAGCCCTTTCTCATTTGGGCTTTGTTTACATCAAGCTTCCAGTTACCAGAATCTCTACGGAAAAGTCTTGTGCAAAGCATTGCTGTTGGATTGTGAAAGAGAACTCTGCAACTTCATTAAACTGATACTGAAAACAAATATAAGGGGAAACAAATAAAGAGGAAAGAAGTATATCTTGAATTTATCTACTTACATGAGCTAGATTTTATAATGAAAATATTCTTGTGTTTTCAATAAAAGAAGTAAACTAAAATAAGATATGCAACTAGATTGTGTACATTTTTCAACTCGTAGGCTCATTTGAGTTTATGTTCCTGAGAGTATCAAATTAAAACTAAAATCTAGTGAAACTATTTATTCTCTAACAAACCATCCAGATTTATTATTGTTTCATATAACTGAAGTCTCTCAGTTACATCCAGGCTCCTTCAGGAAATTTTATCCCACTCCCAAGGTGTATAGGAATGAAAATGCCAGCAATCTCAGTCCTCCAAATCTCCCAGGCCTTGTGGAAAAGTGGAATGACATCTTCTCCCTGCATCTTTTCAAGAATTACTCAGCTATGCACACTATAGGGCAGCACAGTTTAGATTCTCTCAGGGCATAGTTTAAGGTAAGTCAGAAGACAGTAGGAACAAAGAATTGCTAATAAGAAAGGAGAAGCATTGGTAAAACTAATCTGAAAAAGGACATTCCATCCCTTCTACTCCTTTCCCTTAGAAGATGTCACCAAAACTGGAAATAGAATTCTCTTAATTTTTTTTTTTATTAAAACTTTCTAAAGAAGGTGGACAATTATGTTGTATTGTTTGAAAACAGCAATTCCTGTTGCATAAATATTGCTATACTCAAATGGGAGTTTTAAGTTCGGATGCTTTGTACAGGCTGAACTGCTGATTTGCCTGCACCCTCCTTAGTGCCTTTTATATTGTTTAGTGTCCTCTCACCTTCGAAGAGGTGCTTGCAAGACAGGAGCCTTTGTTCTAGCACATCACTGAAAACATAAGCAAGCTAGTATCTATGCTTATTTGAGCATGAGGAGCTTGAGGAAATCAAATCACAGCTTTTGAGGAGGCCAGAAAGATCTATCCAAATAGAAATAGTTCATTTCAGCTGCTGAGAATGCATTTGTCCTCTCATTCCCCTCTGAGATGGTTTAAGTATTGGCAAATTCATTTTACAGAAAGTCTAGTTAAGAAGAAATTAGCTCCAGAATCTAAAATCCTAACAGTGAGCAAGCTTTATTTTTCCACAAGCCCCACAGAAAAATTACTCTTGCCTTAAACACTTTCAGGAAGACCAAAAGAAGCATGGTCTGCTGGGCATTATATCCTCCAGATGGATCTGGTTTTGCTGAAGTTTACAAATCGAACTTAATTCAGTAAGTGCCTAGCTTTGGTTCTGTTGCTTTAAATATATTCTGCATAATAATAGATGAGAAAAGTATTGTAATGTACCAAACAGAAGATACAAGTTCATCTTCCCTTATTCCGAGCCATCAAACTGCAGAAGCTAAGATACTAAGCTTAGATACAGAGCTAAGATACAGAGCTAAGATACTAAGTCTTTTCATATTTCGCATGTACATAAGAGTTATTTATTGTTGTAGTTGACAAAAAAATCCAAAATGCCTTACCTTCCTGGTATTGCTGTACTATGCTATATGGTATGAGCATGAGTGTAATTATGATATACCTCAGCTAGYAGAGAAAACATAAATTTGCAGTGAAGTGAAAAATATGCATCACAGAACACAATAAAGAGGAAACCTGCTTTGTTTTCTATTTTATGCTGTACTTTCAGATCAAGAACTTCCTAATCTGCATTAAAAGAAGATCACAAAACTGAGGACTGTTTTAGTATAGATGAATGACTTGACAAAAACCACTTACTAGCAGAAGTGGCGCTTTTTCTTTCAGAGGAATTTTCCCAAATTCATTCAGCTTAAAATTTGTATCTGGGTAAAATTTGCACTAGGGTATAAAAATCAGTAAAAAACCCACCGTATTCTATCCCGATAACTGAGATACAAGAGCGTATAGCACCTCTCCTTCATTGAAGGATAGGAGAAATCCCATTTCTATGGCGTTGCAGTTGATACTTCTAGAGCTGAAAGCTGTGCCTATGTGAAGAAAAACTGATTCTGCGCATGGATATCAGAGCACGCTTAACCTTGGCACATCATCCAGGAACAGGGTTCACAAAAGGAGCAGATAAATATCCCTACTGTCTGCTATTTCTCTAACGCAAGATGATAAAAAGGATTAAGCAAAAGTTTGTCACACAACCAACCTTCAAGTCAAGGATGGCTGAAGAAGAGCTGTGTGCTATTCAAAAGACAAAAGGGCAGACTTGTGTAATATGGAACAAAAGACAAACAACGTTACTAGCTATTGGCCGAATGTTGTATTCAGTACCCATAACAATTAAACAATATTAACAAATAATTTATGCTACCATACACCTCCCAGATTCTAGGACTTTCATTCTAAATTTCTGAAATGTCAGAAGAACACTACTTAAAGGATGTCAGATAATTTGGAGTGCTCTCCAGTATACCTTGCTCGTGAAAACAAAAACCTTTAGGAGATGAAAACTGGAACCATGTGAAACGGCAAGAAAAGCAAACATGAAAATATCATACATCTGGCTTTTTTGGATTAATGCTGTCACCAAAGACTGTTTTATTGTACACACAGCTAGAGTTGCTCATGTTGTAAGGGAGAACATTCCTGACTTGCTGTCTATGAGTTATTTGCAATACATAAATGAATTGCTGAAAATGAGAATAGAAACCTCATCATCTTTTCCCTTTTAGTAGAATTGGATGAACCATTCAAAATTAACACTCTGTTTACTACATGTCATTTTCCCTGTTAGAACTGAACCACAAACCAATAATGATCTTGCAGAATTTGCTTGTTACTCATCACTGTTCACCGACACTTGTCCAAACAAATTACTGCCTATGGATTATCTGAAATGTAAGACTATTATTTGCACATAATTGTATGTGATAGATAAGTCATATGTTACTTAGATGTTAATTAGATGATCTCTGTTTCATAAAATTGAGCATACTTGAAAATCATTTACCTTTAGAATCTCGAAGTGATTAGACAGAGATCTAATTCCAGGATTTTTTTTTTTTCCTGTGCAGGGGAAATCTGACTAACTAGAGACATCTTTGCTGGGTAACATAAGGAGACCTCAGATTTCAAAGCTCATTCTGGTTTGAGTGAGCTGCCTAACAAAATTTTCATTTCCTTTTTCCTTGACATACAAGTCTCAAGTAATAGGGGAGACATGTGCTTGATGCTGTTCATATACACCATCCACAGAGCCTGGTCTCACTTTGATTGCTTATATGTGTATGCAGGAATTACTATATCCTTCCTCAATAGCACACGATTTCAGACACCTGTTTCATGCTTGGCCTGAAGCCACTGGCCTTTGTATTAACTTGAAGAGTCATACCTAATGCTCTTCTTAATTTTGCTCATTTTCCATCTCACTACAAATGCCCTGCATAAAAAAACTATACGTAGTGGTTACTAGTCCAATGGGTGTAGCCCAGTAGTGGTTACTATAGTAGTGGTTACTAGTTCCAATGGCTGTAGCCGAGAGTCCTGCTGGAGCCCTGTGAATCACAGACAACAGCCATACTCCTCTCTTCCTGCCAGCCAAAACTTCAGGASAGAAGAAAGGGAAAATCTAGACAAATGTTAGCTTTAAGATTCTCTCTACAACAAAGTAATATCCCAAAACATGGTTTTACTGATGAATGGCTGAAGTCTTTTCAGTGCCTATTTATTTCTTCTTTTCAGCACCTAATTATTTTTTCTTTTCAGCAATCACCTTGAGGATGGGATTTAAGTTTGGATCTGCTGCATGGATCTGAAAGGGTTACACATGATTTGTATTTGCAGTTCCTTACAGTTGTGGGACATTATATTTATTTTAAAGTTACTGTAAGCAGTCTGTTTCATCAGGCATTTCATGCTGCTCTCTCTGACTTTCATCTATTCAGGCAAAACATTCACTTCAGTCAATGATACTTTTGTGGAAGAACTAAAAGTATGAGCCCAACATGTGGCTTGATGAAGTTAGACTTCCTTCCAGTATGTTACAATGGTGCATCTATACTGCAGACGTAAAAGAAACACAGTTTTCTTTCTTCTTGAGATGAAGAAAATAGAAGCAATTTTGTAAGTTCCTTAACATAAAATAATGCAGGCCAAATCCTAGTACTCGTTTAAGTGAATATGTCATTTACATCTTTTATATGGAGGGTTGATTTGATATTCAAAATCTTTCCAACATGATTTAAGTTGAAACTATTCTGACACAAAGATTTCAATATATTTCTTTAAGTATTCTCCATCTCTAATATTTCTTCTTTGTTAAATAAAAGATTCAGTGGCTACATGCTGTGGGCATTTCCTCTGATTTTTCAGTCATTTCCAATGCTATATGGTTATTATATTCGTATGGGATAGTGATTATAGCATAAGAGATTACTGAAATACAATTATTTTTAGACTTCAGGGAGTTGTACATTGTTCCTGACTGCATCTGTTAAGATCCTGTAAAAACTGAGCCAGATGCTGCGTGGTATGCAAACACTCTGAGTTGCAGAGATCATATGTGCAAAGACTACAAAAATACTCTCTAAAAAGTAACTGTGATTATGATCAACATGACAGGCAGCTAAGATTGAATTCTGTCCATTTAAATTGCATAATCCACACAAGTTTATGGGAAAACTTCAGCTGTCACTGAAACTGGCCCTACTTGTGGCAAAATTGCTCTCAAATATTTAATGTCAGCAACCACTGCTGAACAGAGGCAAGTGGAGGGGAAAATATTTTAGAAAGATAAAAATATGTATCTACTGCTTAAGGAGTGATTGGAAATAATTCACCACATCAGATTCTCAGCTAGTGTAAATCAGTCAACTCCACTGACCTCTCATCCCCCACCATCCCTCAGGCATATACTATTTAGCTTTGAGACATGGAATAAAAGTCTGCAGTCTGCCTAACAAACTGTATTGCTGCATCTTAAAGTTTTTAATATATGATCTGCATGATTTACTATGGTGTATTTCTCTACAAGTCACAGCTCATTATAAGCTCTGCTGACTGTTACAGCCTGAGATGGCAAACAGTTACTTACTCCTACACATGCATCTATTGAAGTCAGACCCTGTGCTCAACTGATTAGATCCAGAGCTGCAATTTTGATCCAAATACCGGAACTATGCATGACACTTCCTTTGTGCTTATGAATCTGTCCTTCAGATATCACCCCAGACTTAAACAGGCCTTTCCCCACTCATAAGTAGCACAGTGCTTGCTGCATTCTCTCTTTTCAGTGACTATAGCTCTTGTTGAAACACAGTTTGCCATGTTGTAGATTTTAAAAGATGCATAGGCGCCAGTTTAAACCCTTTTAAAGGATAGTATTTTCACTTTCATGGGTGTATGTGTGTGTGTGTATACATCTGTATCTATAGCTACATCTATATCTACATCTTACATCTATCTTCCTGTACTTAAAGGACTCATTACAGTAACAGACCCCAAACAATTAATGATTGTAAGTGAAATGTTTTTGATTCCAGATGACATTTTTTTTTCTCTGAAATTCTAATGCCAATACTTATTTTTGCTTTATCTTTTGTACAAATGAATATGAAAATGAAGGAAAAGCAACATCCCTTGTGAATAATTACCTATTGCTTATATTTAACAGTTAGCAGGTGTAAACAATTATTGATAGAAAAAAATGGAAAGTTCATTTCAGAAAGCAGTTTCTAGAAGAGCAAACCAATAAAACAAGCTTCAGGGAACACTAACATTTGCACTGAGGTTTCCATCAGCCAACTTGTTCTTTTAAACACGGAGACATTTGA
The DNA here is from genome assembly GCA_035582835.1 of Phoebastria nigripes. Taxonomy (NCBI): domain Eukaryota; kingdom Metazoa; phylum Chordata; class Aves; order Procellariiformes; family Diomedeidae; genus Phoebastria; species Phoebastria nigripes. The sequence continues at coordinate 3,696,608 of JAYKAV010000445.1, read as the reverse complement.
AAAGCTGTAATTCTTTTCCCTTGTGGAAAGCAGCCCTCTACTACCATTAACTTTTGGGATTGTTCTATTCTTCTCTATTCGTCTAACATAAGCCTGAATTCCAACAGTCACTGCAGTCTCCTAATGATTTCAGAAGCACTGGATCACCCTTTCTATGGAAAAGTCGCACAGAGAATTCTTTAAAAATATTTAGCATTTTATGGGTATATCAAACTGAGTGACCATGAACACTGGACCCAAGTATCTTTTCTGGAGCAGAATTGTACTACTGGACTAACACATGTGGCTTCCTTAATTTCAAAACACCAGGCCCCCTGGAAAGACATAAAACTAGAGCTATTTGATTTCACAGTCTTCATAAACTGCATCTAATGACATTTTCAAGATCTAAACCATGAAAGAAGAACAAGCAGCCAACACAATGTGAATATTCAAAAAGCTTCTGAAAAAGGAGATGACACAAGTCTAAGTTTTGGGTTTTTAATTTCAAGAAAGTAAACATTACTGGTCTTGAAAACTAGAAGTAAATAAAAGACTGGATCTAGACAAGAAGAAAGATGGAAAAGCAATGCAGACATCTCTGCACATGATCCAGTTGGGTTCAGAAGGCTGTAACTGTATTCATGCAGAGATATAACCAGCTCATAAGCTTTCCAATATATAAAAATTTGGTTGATTGTCAGGTTTGCTTATGTAAGCCTTATTTACTGTTTCAGATAAGCTGTAACTTTGAAAATGACTAAGTGGCAAAATGGTCAAAATTATCTGGAACAGATAAAATTACCACAAGCAAATTCATCCTTTAACTTATTTTTTTAAAATTGATGACTGCCTTTTTAACTCTGTATTTTCATACATTTTATGTTTGTAAAGACCTTTACTCTTGACTTTGAAAATTTTGCTGTCAACATATGAATCACTGGGACACGAGGGGGGATGTTTAGTGACTTATTCCTCATAGCAATTGCTATACATTTATAGCAGAAACAAAGTTTGTTCAGAAAGAGATGTACAATATTACACTTCATTCTACTTAACAAGAAGAAAAAATGTAACTTCTTTTTACAAAACAGAAAGTTGATAGTACTGATATGATATAGTAAAGACATTGTAACACAATGTATCATTTCAAAATAGAAAGATCTTGGGAAAACTCATTTAAATAATCTTTTTTTCATACATTGTGCCAAGTATTTATGTAATCATATTTTGAGTAAATATGCCAGAATTTTTGTGGGGGTTTTAATTAGAAGATCAATTTTCATTAGCCAGAAAACCTAAAAAAAAAAATCACACTGCAAAGCACAGTAATCTGATTCTATCTAACGATTATGCTTCAGTCTTCACACAGTCCCAGACAAATACACAGATGGGCAAAATTGTGGCCTAGTTGAAAACAATGGGAAAACTCCATTAGCTATTAAAAGAGCTAGAATTTCAAACTGAGTCTAACCTTAAATAATGAATAGTATGGGCAAGTCTCTGCTTTATTAAGTGAAATGCCAAAGAGCTTTTATGGCTACTGAGGGTTACAGAGATATGGCCCATTGCTGAAGATGTTCAGCATTTGTTAGCTCTAGATTGGAATTTGTTTTTCTGAGAAACATAAAATTTTGTCTTAGCTACGCAAAATACATATTCAACATCTTATTTTTACCCATCTGTGATGACACTTAAATCCTGTTTTACTTTTCTCTGAACTGCCTTCTGTGATCTCAGTAAGCAGAAAAAAAATTTTTTAGATAAGCAACACTCATTTCTCAAAACAGATATTATGTCTTATTATCCCACAGGCATGTCTGTGATGCAAACTGCATGCTCATTTATGGTCAGTTTGTGTACATGAAATAATCTTGACTGTGAGAATAAAGAGAAAACTGTGGTTCAGATATGTCACAAGAAAGAAGATGGCTCAGTTATTTTTGTTCTCTTCTTATGTGGTAGGTTCATACCCATATCACTTTTTATATAAAATTTTAAGTGCTATCACATATGGCTTATAATGATGCTTAAATATAGGTGTGTTTTTTTAATTAGTACATCTTTTCACTTGGTCTAAAAATATGACAGACTATAAAAAGATAACTGTACTCTGCCTAAAACAAGAAAATCCTTTGTTCTTAAAATTATGATGCATTTTCATATCTCTAATCATTATGTAATAAATACTATGCTGTAGATTCTTCACTCACCTTATCTAAACCTGATATAGATTCACATATTTAGGACAAGATCCTCAGCCCTTTTTGAACTCTTCAACCCTCTGTACAGCCCCGGGAGGATTCTCATGGGGAAGACACGGTAGGGAAGGGTTATCAGAGGCGAGATCACAAGGTATAATACTGAGCTTGTAATAGCTGTAAACCCCAGGGAGATATYTGTGTAACCAAGTCGGATCCTTTGCTTATACATCATATGAAAAATACCACATCACTTTAAAGTCTGGAAAAATCAAATAATGTGTGGTTTCTTACCGCTTAGTTATGAAGAACTAGCTTGACCCTTCTACAGATACTAGACCTTGATTAAGCCTTTTTTCATCATGACTCTCATGGTAAGCTGCACCAAGAAAGTAAAAAAAACAAAAGCCAAATCAAGTTTTCGGAAAGAAAGAGAGAGAACATTTACATGATATTATATAAATCCATTCACTTATACCTTGAATATTGCCCTGAATATTGATTATACCTCAAATATTACAGCCCTAGTCCCTTTACACTGCCAAGCAGTATTGTGGAATTGGAAAAGGTCTTGAACTTTGTGGTGGGTTGACGTTGTCAGGCTGCCAGACACCCACCCAGCTGCTCTCTCACTCCCCCTCCTCAAATAGGACAAGGGGAGAAAGTATGATGAAAAAGCTTGTGGGTCAAGATAAAGACAGGGAGATCACTTACAAGTTACTGTCGTCAGTAAAAGAATAATTGACTTGGGGAAAAATAATTTAATGTCAGTTAAAATAGATCTGGAGATTGAGAAACAAAGACAAATTAAAACACCACCTTCCCCACCACCACAACTTTTTTCCCCAGCTCAACTTCATTCAATTCCCAGGTCCTTTACATCCCCCACCCATGCTCAAGAGGTGCAAGGGGGATGGGGAATGCGGGGTTACTGTGAGTACATAATATCCCTCTCTGCCTCTCCTTCCTTCTCACATTTTTCCCTGGCACCAGTGTGGGTCCTCTCCATGGGCTGCAACTCCTCTCCATGGGCCCCAGTCCTTGTCAGGAGAACCTGCTCCAGTGTGGCCTCTCCAGGGCCACAGTTCCTTTCAGGAGAACATGCTACAGCATGGGTGTAATTCCTGTCAGGATCACTTGCTACAGTGGGGGTTCTCCAGGGCCACAGTTCCTGTCAGAAAAATCTGCTGCAGCATGCGCTCTCCAGGGCCACAGTTTCTGTCAGGAGAACCTGCTACAGTGTGGCCTCTCCAGGGCCAGAATTCCTGTCAGGAGAACCAGCGCCAGCATGGGCTCTTCAGGGCCATGGTTTCTTTCAGGAGAACCTGCTACAGCGTGGGCTCTCCACGGCCACAGTTCCTTTCAGAAGAACCTGCTTCAGTGTGTGCTCTCCATGGCCACAGTTCCTGTCAGAAGAACCTGCTTCAGTGTGTGCCCTCTAAGGCCACAGTTCCTGTCAGGAGAACCTGTTCTAGCATGGGCTCTCCACGGGCCACCATTCCTGTCAGAACCAGCTCCAGCATGGGTGCAGTTCCTGTAAGAACATGCTCCAGCATGGGATCTCCATGGGCCACAGTTCCTGTCAGGAAAATATGCTACAGTGTGGGCTCTCCAGGGCTAGAATTCCTGTCAGGAGAACGAGCACCAGTGTGGGCTGTCCAGGGCCACAGTTCCTGTCAGGAAAATATGCTACAGTACGGGCCCTCCACGGGCTGCAGTTCCTACCAGGAGAACCACCTCCAGCATCAGCTGTCCATGGGCCACAGTTCCTGTCAGGAGAACCTGCTCCAGCATGGGCTCTCCATGGCCACAGTTCCTGTCACAAAAACATGCCCCAGCATGGACTCTCCACAGTCTGTAGTTCTTTCAGGGCACATCCACTGGCTCCAGGGTGGGGTCCTCCATGAGCCGCAGTCTGGATATCTGTTATGGCATTTTCCTCTCCACGGGCTGCAGGGGAGTCTCTGCTCCCTCTCCTGGGGCACCTCCTCCCCCTCCTCCTTCCCTAACCCTGGTGTTCGCAGGGCTGTTTCTCACTCTTCCCCTCCTCATTTCTCACTGCCTGTGCAGCGTTTTGCCCTTTGTTAGATATTTTCAGAGACGCCACCGGCTTCGCTGATTGGCCCAGCCTGCAGGGGGTCCGTTGAGGAGCTGGCTGGAGCTGCCTGGAACTGGCTGGAACCAGCTGTGTCCGGCACGGGGCAGCCCCTGGCCTCCTCCCACGGAGGCTGCCCTGCAGCCACCCTGCTGCTGGCACCTTGCCACGGACACCCAAAACGACCTTCCAGCAAGCACTCATTAAAGGCATACAGCTTCCATGCAAGGAGTTACGAATTAGGCCAAGCCTCTTCAGCCAGGGGAGGAGACGGGGGAGCAGAGTGTGGGGAACACGCGCAGGCCCTGGTTACCTCTTGAGCCTTCTGGTACAAGAGCTCAGGGAGAACAAATACAGCTGGGGGAACCAGCTTCAGAACAAACGTTAGGAGCTCATTCTTCATGCAKAGTCAGGAAAACCCTAAGGGGAAAATTGTTTTGGGTACTGAGATCAGGAAAGCATCCGTGGGGGAGTATCATATCAGTTTTTCCTGTCCTTGCCGTGGTCTGCCCCGGCAGCCCCTGCAGACAGGAGCACTGGCTTGGGCAGACCCTTCGTCTGAACCAGAACAACCATTCTTAAGCATTTAAATGACTAGCAGATTTCACCATCTATTAAACATAATGGTGCTCCCAGGTGTACCAAAAGCCAATGAAGCTAGGATTCTCCCAAAATTTGCACAACTCAGTTCACGTTTCAATCATTTATTAACTCAACTGGTTTTCTCCATTTAATAGGAGGCAGGAAAACTATAGAAATCAGTCATCTAGTTTCCACGCATGCAAAGCTGATTTGAAAGAACTAGCTAACACATTTTATTGCAACTCTCTAGAACGTAAAAATCTCTGGAGGATTTTTTAGAAATCAAAAAGGAATACATTTCAGTTCATAAATTAGGCAATATTCTCAGTATTTCCTGTGAAATTCTCTAAACTATACAAATTCAGTCAGTCTCCAATCATGACATTCACTTATGACCTGAACTTTAAGTTCACTAAAATTCAGGGCTATGCTGAACACATGCTTGCATGGTCTTCCAGGACATGAGTGATTTTCTGAATCATTTGTGTTACTGGAGTTATTAAATAATCAGTTTCACTGTTCATTCCACTCCTATATAAACGTTTATGCATTTGGCATAAAATAACTGATATACGTGTCTTTATAGTTCTCTCCCACAAAGAAAAAGATTATCATGCTTGGAGGCAAACCACAACTATGTGGAAGACAGACATACGGCCTTTCCTTGACTTTTGGAAGTACTGTCTCATTAGAAGGAAAAAACRTGGTAGATCTTACTCCTTCCTTAGGAAATCACTGATGTCTTAGAATTATAATATAATATTGTTTTTATAAGAAGGCTCTTTTGCCAAAGCTTTTCTTTGTTAAAGCATCTTGCTTATTGTGTTGCTGTAACACACAATTGTTTTGGGAGTGATGTATTTTAGCAACAAAGAGCTGAGTATCAATATTCTTTGATAACAGGAGGAGCAATGCAGTCAGGCTATTCTCTTCTTGGTACAGGCGATGCTGTGGGGCACCTGCTCAGGTATGATGAGCACTCCCTGAAAAAGTAGAATAACTTTTTTAAGACCTGATCCCTATGTATATAGGGTGTGTAAATTTTCAGAATAAGTTAATGAAAGAGTATAAGAGTATGCTATGAATGCTCCAGGTCCATTTTGCAACAGAAGACATACTCATGGGAATATGAGATTAAAATACATATGTACATAGCTCATACATGTATTTTGGGTGTTCAGTCTGTAGAGTTTGCAAGTGCACAAAAGGCTACATATATTTCAGATACATCCAGCTATGATTACAACAATTCAGAAAGAAATTGAGAATTAGGACATGTCAAAATCAAAGCCAAAAAAAGAAAATATTAAAGCTACTACATGTACTACTCTAAAACAGAGCCAAGACAACTCAGAGAAACTTCTCGAAGTAGCACAGCAGCTGATTGTTTCATTTCATTACTGGGTTTATAGCAACAACTTGTAACTAATTGTTTATGGTGCCTATTATGTAGATCACTACACAGAAAAAAAACCCAGGTAAATAGACACAGCCTACTGCAGCAAAAACCAGGAACCGAAACAACTAAGTTTACCTGTAAGTGGATGAACTCTTAATAGTATATTCTCTATATACTTTGTTTTCTGCCTAGTCTCAATATTCCTACATTTTTCCTGAATATGAGGCTGTAACTTTAAAAAAACCCTCTCTTGCAGACAATGATACTCAGATTAGTCTTGTTCCTGCAAGCCAACAAAAATTCTTTACATTTAAAATGTGAGGGTCTAAACTTTTATTGGACCTGATTACTATGAAATCATAGATACGCAGCTAGCAAATAACTACTTATGAAGGTAATGCCAGTACTAAGGACATTTTAAGTCAACATTTTAACAACTAGAGCTCTGATAGCTTGCCAGAAAGTTTTTGTTTTCCCTAATTTTTAAAGAGGTTAATAAATCCATGAAGACGCATTATGGGGAATGGATGGTTTTTGTAATCATCAACTAAGAGCATCCATGGAAGGAGTGCTAGAACAATATTAATGTACATACATAATGTACATAGCAAGCTAGAACAATCTCTTTTTTTCACCTCCTCTGAAAAATTCCAGAAGTCTCACATTGCATATGGCTATACAAAATCACTGAATTTTCACCGCCTTCTACCATAATTCCTTCTTATCATAATTTTGTCCTGGATTTAGCTGTGGCTTGTCTTAGGCTTTTCTCTGCAACTCTGTTGACATCTCAGGTCTGGCTCCTGGTTAGAGATGCCTGCTTCCATCCTCGCATAGGTTTGGAGTTTGTGAAGTAATCATTTTTGTGCATATCTAGGATTCCATGCTAGCATCAAAGAAATGACCAATGGATGAGAAATATTTCTAATATACTCTCTCAGGAAGCAGAATCAGACATAATGATTACCATGCTTCATAAAGGTGGCCTGGAGTCCATATTCAGAGGTATGATCTCATTGTGATGTTGTCTGATGAAGTACGGTATCACATCCTGGAAAATGTAAGTTATGGTATCCTGAAGACAAGATTGAAATTGGACTGGCATTTCCTCCAGATGTTTCCTTTCAACAGTTCTCTTCCAACAACTGTTTTGTTTTGGTTTTGTTTTGTTTTTTTTTTTTTTTTTTTTTGTTTTTTTTTTTTTCAAGAAATAAGGGGGTCTTATGACTTTGTTTCCTATCTGAAACATAGCCATTGTCACTGCTGAAAGAACATGCTCTGCACACAACCAAAACCTTCATAATTTGGGGACTGTTTTCATAGTGCTCACTTTTCGTATGGATCCAAAGGCGTTCAGCCTCAGCATCATTTGACCCACAGATTCTAAAGTATTAATTGTCCAACTTTCACCAATCATTTACCATGCCTATTTTTAATTACAAATTATTAAAAAAAAAAAAAGAAGAAGAAAAGAGTGAGAAAGCAAAGAACACCCCTACTCCTCACAAAATATTCATTCATTCAAGTATCCTTGAATGTACACCTTTGGAAAATAACAACTATTAAGGCAGTCCTGTGTAACATAACAGTCTCATTGTATTGACATATGCACATACTCAAAGGCTGATTCAAATTGAAACTATCGTATGTCCAAGTGATTTTGGTCTAGTGATGATAAGTGCTGTATAAATTCATACCTGAGTACAGAACTGATGCTTCTTGTCAGCAAAACTAATATCTAGTTTGGTCTATTTTGGTTAAATAACCAAAGCTTGTGCTTTTAGCTTGTCCTCTGGTTTATCTTGCCTAGCAGAAGCAACAGACAAATGTTTAACTTAAAGTTGCTTTGCAGCTAAGAAATAAATCTAGGCAAAGTTCTTATGGATTCTGTTCCATTCCCATTGCACCCAATCTCTTCAGCAGACGTGGAACCTGTGGAAGAATAGAAATATGAAAAAACTAGAAACCCGCAGTATCAAGAGATGGTCAGGAATTTTTCTGTGGAGAGATTAATATGTTGAAACGGAAATTAATTGCAGGAAAGGGTCGATTTAAAGAAATTATTCCTTTTGAAAAAAATGAAAACTAAATAATATTTTATACTGAAATTCTCTGAACATTCATATTTGCTTTTCCTGTCAAAATAACTGTATCAAACCTAAAACATTTGTTTTAAAAGGTGAAAATAATGAAAAATGCTACAACTGTGCTGATCCAGACTTTTGCAATGGAAGACACAGAGATGGCACATGAAAACACTCTTTGTTTGAATTTGAGATGGGAAAGTTTCAAAAGCTCAGCAATTCCTTTGAGATGGGAAAAGAGGTTACTGCCCAGCTCCACTCAAAACTAATTATTTATGGTTGGATCTGATCTTGCAACTCAAAAATCTTAGGCAAAATTCTAAGGAAGAAAAAGGATATGCAATGCATTTATCATGCATACACATATAATGATTAATTTCTAGTCTTACCTATCTATAAATCAGAATGCAGTCATTAGTTAAGTTGTTGTTAACTATAATGATCTATTGTTTGCTTCTCATAGTCAGGATGCCATAGTCATTGTCTGTACGACACCATTATAAACTTAAATATTGGAAAGCTCTTTTGGAAAGCCTGTCTTTACTTCACCAACACAAGTGTTCAAGGGAAGGAAAAACCTCTTTAAAGTATTTCCTAAAAAGACATCATATGAGCGTGAAGACGTTATTTGTCGATTAAATGAAAAGCTTCTTCATCTTTAACTGATTCTAAATGAAATTCAGATCTCTAAAGAGAACATAAGCAAAATGATAAAAATTAAGACCCTTGCTAATACTAGCTGCTTTTTGGTACCTCACACAGCTGTGCTTTCATAGTGCTTACTTTTCACAATTATACTTGTCAGTGGACAATATATCCTCTTTGTGCAGGCTCACATATGTCTTACAGCAGAGGGAAGATGAAGTTTCTTGAAGAGAATCTTAGGGGTAAGTGTAACAGTATATTTGCCTTCTATAATTTCTCAGATGACAGTGTATGAACAATAGACTTTTTGGCCCGCTGCCATTGTTGGGGGGGGGGGAAGCTTACAGAAAAACAAGATATAATTCTGGCCTGACCAAAACTCTAGATATTCCATGTTTCAGTGAATTACAAAGGTTTAGAAAATTTCAATTTGAAATACTAATATTTAAGTACCTAGACAATTTCAAAATGAAACTTTCAACTCTTTCTAATTAGAAACAGGAAATCAACCGCTGATCGTTTTTATTTCTAATTGAGAATACATTTGGAGACATTCTTCCATAAGCAGTGGTAGGCTTACATGACACAAAGGAGAACAAGGACAGACACAGCTGGAAGCAGGCATATGCATGAAGATTTTTAGGAACATGTGCTTTCCCTTGTATTTGCAACACAGTGAAAGCACTTGTGATCAGTTACCCAACATCAGCCCATACACAGGACTTTAACACAAATGCCTTCCAAGTTACGGAATCAAAAAGGGAATAGTACAGGTTATGCAGAAGAAAGCTTATGACAGACATTCAGAGTGAATATGTTCTTCCTACAGTGATTTTATCTTTCCCTTCTTCTCACCAGCAGTGGGCTGTATTACAGGTAAGCAATGTTGACAGAGTGATTAAAGACCCAAACCATTGCTTTTCCCATATTGAACAGCTATGGGGAAGGTAAGGTTTTTTTTTTCCCAGTGACTTCCTTTCATACCCCTTCGAAATGCAACAAACTAACACATGAAAATCTCAGCAGTAGTTACTACCTCATAATTGCATTTGAAATATTAAATCTTGAAGGACCATATATGATCCTGTATAGAACTGTATGGTCACCTTGTTCACATGATGTTGTATGTTTACATTTATGGCACCCATAAATTAGGTTTACTCTAATATAGCTCTTTTTAAGCTGGACCCCTCAGGACATAGGCAGAAGAGTATTTGGACCAAGATCCCTGAACCCCAGCAGGAGATCAATGCTGGGGAAATGGATTTCTGCTTCCATTTTAAGGTAGATGTGTAGGCTTTAACTTTGCAGACTCTTGCCACTTCTTCTAGAAAGTTAAGGCTGTTGCCTGAGAAAGCTCCTAAAGCTGTAGCACCAGCTTAAACCACCCTACTAAAACAACCAATACAGCTGGCCAGCCACACAACGTATACACTGCAAATCTGATCTAGGTTTGGGGGTTTTGCTGGGTTATTTTTAACCCAGATCACTTCTCTGATCTGGTTCACTGCTCAGACACAGAACAGTATCAGTGTAACAGAGGCAGCAGCACGATTCAAGAATGAGCAGCAAGAGATGAGGACAGTCAGATGAAGTGCACGCATCTGCTATAAAAAATGCTTGCCAAACTGTGGACTAATATACTTTCTCACTTAACAAACCATCCCAATAACTTCTCTGAAATTGCCTTAGATGGTGAACCAATGTCAAGCAGAAGAGGAAGTCACGGTGATATTTTGCTTCTAGTGTTATTAACTCACAGAGGACTATGGGAGATGTGCTGTCCAGATTGCATAGTGGCAAGATGTTTTGGGAATAATTTCTTTTTATTATTTCAGGATAAATTTATATATAAAAATATATTTTTTCTTTGTAAATATAGGTACTTGGCTTCCAGTGTTGGTTCCACCTTTTCTGCAAGTTCTCCTAATCCCTAATAAAACTCAAGTTCTCTCTCTATTACACCATTTTTTCAGTTTTGCATTGATTTTGCTCTCTGCCTGGTCCTGCACCTGATCAGTACTGAAAACCTCAAATATTTCTAAAAATATGGATTTCTCACACTCCAATAGATTTATGTTCCGCTTATTTCATTGGTGCCTGGTGGATCATGGTCACATCTACTCTAGCACAGTCCAGGAGACAACAGACACATTTCCTCCTGACAGGTGAGGTACAATACAGTTCTCATCTGCATCACATAAGCAGCTATTTATGTGCCAATAGCTGAATCCCACAGCTTTACCATCTACATTTTCCTGTCAGCTAGGATCCCTGCCACCAGCTCAATGCCCTCTTTAGCAGTCCAGGGGCCACTAGACTGGAGGTTCTACAAAGTCTCTAACTTTCAGCAGTGTCTCTCTTTCCCCAAACTCTCCCAGTGATACTGGTCTCAAGAGACTGTAATTTGTCTGTGACCATAAGCAGCTTGCACGTATTTACCCTTTGCCTGTATGACACTCATTGATAAGCTACAACACCAAGTGTGGGGAACAAGTCATCTAATCAAGGGTTAGGGTGGGGTTCACTCAAATGGTTAGAAATACAGCTGCAAAGAGATTGCTCAGACACAGTCACATGGTTTCTGCATCAGCTATTTGCAAAATGGTAGACTGAAGATTGGTCTTGAGAGAGAGCAGAAAGAACAGAGATGTTTAGGACATAAACTTGCAAGGGAAAAGGAGTCTGGGAAACCATTCCCTTCTCCGTGATTCAAGGGATAGAGCTTTGTGTCCATTTTTGTGAATAAGAAATGAACCCAGGAATTGTAATGATCTCTTGGAGAAAAGCCTGAAAGTCCCCCAAAACTGGCTAAGTGGTCAGGGTGGTGGTGAAACAATGTTATGATTTCTCACCAACTAAACCACAATTTAGCATTTCAGTTTTGAATCATGCTTGTTTTGCTGCTTTCAGAATGACAGTGAAAACTTCTTGACTGGTAGAAATGCAAATTCACAGCTGCTGTTGATTGTTGTAACTCCTTTGATGTCAGTAGTTGGAAGGAAGATGAATAGCAGCTGAGGAGCTGTTTAACTCCTTTACATGAAACAGTCACTGCTCCACATTAGTGTGATCCAGGGAAGCCCTCTGATGGTTCTAGAGATGAGGACTTAAAAAAAGATAACACTGCTGACTGACTGACAGACAAACTGTCAGATCTTGCAATGTGCTGATCTCATTCCAGGAGCTACACATCTGCATGCGCTTAGGATGACAAGATGTATAACTCCTGCGTTGCCTCAGTGTCCCGCTCTGGTAGTTGCTCAGCATTTTGCAGAAGTGTTAAACTTTCCACATTTCCAACAACTGAATGGAAACGAAAGGGGTTTTTTTTCCCAAGAAGCTTAAAATGCCGTGTTCTGAATTTCCATAAGGGGATGGTACTCTACCATCTTGCAGTTAACTCTAATGTGTATAATATTCGACAGTTGAAATTATACTGGATTTGTCTTCCAGATACAATAAGTAATCTTTGTAACTAAACTTTTCATTTTGAAGAAGTGCTTATGTTCTTGTTCCTCTGGCTCAAAATACCGTTATACATAGGTTATCCGTACACATGGATTACTATAGCAGCAGGGAAGCCCTGGTATTCAGGGCGGCTCAGGACTGTCCTCTGCTGCTAGGGCACTGGTTTCAGGACTCAAATACCACCCCCCACTAGGAGGGGGTGGCAGGGAAGACCCCCTCAGCACAATGGCGGGGTGGCAAGGCTTACAGCAGGGGGGTACTGGGATTTTTTCTAAATCTGAAAGGAAAACGCAAGCCTCGCCACACAGTTTTTCTGCGCTTGGCTGGAGCTCCCCGGCTGGCGCTCAGGGGAGATGGGCTCCGGGAGCAGGAGGCTGAACTAACTGGGCCCGGGCGCTTCAAGGGCAGCTGGGGCGGGAAAGTCGGCGGGGAGTTTTTAGGTAAAGCCTGCCGGCTCCCCCTTCCACCTCTGCAGCCAAAACGCCCGCTACCTCCTCCAGGCCGCCCGCCGGCCCGGCACACAGGCAGCTCTCCCGCGCCGCCCTCCGGGCAGGTGTACTGGGGATGAGGTGAGGTGAGGCGAGGGGGGCCGACCTCCTCGCTGTCCCGCCGGGGGCGGGGGTCGGGACGGCCGCGTCCCACGGGGTCCGTGCCCTGCCCGGGGATACGGGGTCCCGGGGGCCGTACCCTCCTGGTGCCTGCGGGCCGTGCCCCTTCCCGCAGCACCCCCGTGGGCGCGGACGGGGCGGGGAGAAACCCGACCCCCGCCGCCTGGGAAGGGAGAGGGGCTGCCTCTGCGCGGGAGGAGGCGGCGCGGCCGAGCGACTCCCCCATCCAGAGGGGACACCCCCACCCCGGGCTGCGGGGAGGCCGCCCGGCCCGGCCCGGCTTGGCCCGCCGGTAGCAGAGGCGGCGCAGGGCGCGGGCTGCCGCCGTCCCGGGGCAGGGCAGAGCAGGGGCGGGGGCGCGGCGCTGCCCTCTCGCCGAGCGGGGGAGCGGAGCGAAGCGGGAAGCCGGCGCCGGGCGCCCGTCTGCCTCCGGCCGGCCGGAGCCATGTGGAGCTGCGGGAGGGTGAGGGGGGCTGCGGGCTGGGCCGCCCCGCTGCTCCTTCTGTGGCAGTGCCTGCCGACGGCGCGGCCCTACAACCTGGACACCCAGCACCCGCTGCTCTTCCGGGGGGGCAACGGGACCCTCTTCGGGTACTCGGTTCTCCTGCACCGCCACGGCGAGGAGAGATGGTGAGTCCCCGGCCGGGCCGCCCCCGTGGGGGCCCATTCCGCCCGTCGCGCCTTCTCCCGGCTGCGCCGGCCGCGGCCCCTCACGCTCCCGTCTCTGCCCCGCAGGCTCGTGGCGGGCGCCCCCCGGGCCAGCTGGCCCGCCAACAGCTCGGTGGCCAACCCCGGGGCCATTTTCCGGTGCCGGATCGGGAGGAACCCCCGCGGGCGGTGCGAGCAGCTCCAGCTGGGTGAGTCGGCGGCGGGGCGCGGGCGGGGAGAGCCCGGCGCTGGGCCGCGGAGGGGCCGGGGTGGGCGGCGGGGCGCGGCGGGCGGCAGGGGTGTCCCCGCCGGCGGCGGGACGGGACGGGACGGTCCGTGCCCGCCCGCCCTGCGCGCACCGCGGCTCCTCTGCCGCTGCCTTCAAGGCTGCGGGCGGTTTCTCCTGGGTCCTTTCCAGATTAAACTGGCGTTTGCCTCTCGCTAAAGGGCGAGATCAGCGCTGTTGCCGAAGAGCAGCAACGGTAGCACCTTTTTTTCTGTAGACAGAAAGAAATGCACCAAAACTTGATTTAGAGGAGTCGCGTGTGACAGCTCCCGTTGCCACAGTTCTCTTTCGCACTTCTCAACACCCAGTTCAAAAGCCTCGTGAGAGTTTCGGTCTGTCTGTCGTACTTCTCAGCAGAAAGCTAGTTCAGCTTTCAGAGCAGAGGGTGAACGTAATTAGCTCAGAGATGGAGGACTGGAAGTATGTGCCTAAATCGTCTTTTCTTCTGCAAAGCCCTCCCTTCGTAAAAGCCACCCTAAAGTAACTCTGAACCACGGTCGTCTTGCAGTTGGGTTCTCCCTGCTTGCAGATTTGTTGAAAAATTGAGTTTCAGGAGAACAAAGCTATTTTTGATTGAATCGGTTTTTCCAGCTCCTGCATTTAACCTAACTCCTCTCTACCTCCCCAGTCCCCATGCTTGGGAGATGTAACTGGATGCACTTATCCAACTTCCAAGTGTTTGATAACTTCTTAAAAAGGAGAACACTTTGCAATGAGTTACCGTGAATATGCATGAACTGCTTTGGGCTCTGTTCTTGTCCTTGCATACAGTGCCGTTCATTCTGTCCCTATGCTATTCATAGAAAGCTTCCTGAACTGTCTATCCTGCTGTGACCAAGACCATCCGATCCGTTAAAACTATGAACTTGCCGCCCAGTAAGGATAAGAAGCGCGGGAAAGGGCTTTCAAAATATTTGAAACCAAGGAAAGTGATAGCGCATCATGAACTGATGGACTTTCAGGGCAGAACGCAGCATTCTGTGACAAAAATGTTAAAACAATTATTTCTCTACACATCTACGCATAGTGCTTAGAACTGATGGGTTCTATCCATTTTTTTTCCTACAGATAGAAATAAGAGTTATTTTTTATAACTAAGCTACAAAAACCTAAGATACACTAGTGGTGCTTTACTTGTAGTCACATAAGGAAAAGACAAGCAGTTGTTCGAGGAAAGAACTGCAATTAAACTTATTCCAGCCCAAGTAGTTCTTTATATGTTTCTTTTTTTTGGTTTTTTTTGAGCAATTTCATTCCAATATTAGATCTATTGAAAAATGATATGTAACAAAGAGCTTTTTTCTCCAACTGCTTGTTTGTAAGAGGAGGCTTGCAAAAGTCAAAGAAGTCAACTAAAGTGGTGAAATAGCATATGCTAAGAGGCAATAAGCGCCTACTCCTGCATTGGAGGTAAAAATAGTCCTTCACTGCGTGGGGGAAAGAAAGGAGGGGAAGGGTGGAAAGTTTCAGGTTCTTTGAAAACTACACACATCTGCAGTACTTCTCGACTTACTCATTTAGCCAGTGGAGAAACAAAAGCTCTAACAAAGTAACTTGATGGGCTTTTCCTCAGTAGCTTAGGGGATTCTAAACAAAATAATGCAACAGGTGAATGAAAATGTTTATGTGGTTACAAAGGCTTAATTTAACACAGCTTCTATTCCCGGGTTTAGGCTGCAGGTTACACAATGATGTTTACTGTCTTGTCCTGCATTTTTAAAAACAGTGATACCACAAGAGATTTTTGCAAAATGTTTGTTTCCCGTAGTGCTAGAAGACATCTTTACATCACTAAGGTATGTCTACAGTATTTCTGAAGTTAAATAGATACTGAAAAGAAGTGCTCTATTGTAAAACAGGTCAATGAGGTCAATGAAGAAGCCAAAGGCGGCTGTGTTGCGTGGGATGTAAATGAAGTAGGATAGTATCTGAGGTTTGTTAAGCCTCTGCCATCCTGCTGAGCGGTCACAGAAATACACAAGGGAACTTGCAATTGCAAAGCTGAGCTTAATTATCTCTTGTCTAACTCATTCAGGCTGTCAGCAACTTTTGGACATAATGGTTTTATCGGCGCTGTGTCTTTCAGTCAGTGACCTCCTCACTCTTCTGCTTGGATTCTTGCCAGTGACAAGTTTGGGTTCTGATCTCACAGAATAGGGTAATTTCCTTTGAAAAATGTTCAGGGATATATTACATCGCTGGGACAGGCAAATTGAGAAATAGCTATTTCTATCTTTCTCTTAAATACTTGAATTCACATTTCTTTCAGTAAAAGAATCTTTGAGGTAATAAGTTTCTAATGATGAGTCATAGAAATGTAGAGGTGACAACAGGCAATAGAAGTGGGTTTTTCCAAATGTTGGGCCTCTATAATAAATGGATGTGAACAGACACATAAATATGTTAAAACACTTTGTTGCTATTTTTCACTAAAGTAGCCTTGAAACTGGCATAACTAATTAATGAAGGATTCATGCACAATTAGGAAGCCTCTGATCACACAAAACTGCTATTGTATTTTTTTTTTTTTGTCACACGTTCCTATCTGCTTCCTCAGTAGAGAAAGAGTTGCTGGGGATAGTCCTGTGCTGCAGTCATCCCAGCATCTGGAAATAACTCATCCAGGCATACTTCAGAGAATTTTAATGTTGTTCAAGGTGTTGCAGGGGCCTGGGCTGGTTTAAGAGTCGAGAGGAGCCATGAGATACACTAGCAAATCTTTGTCTTCCCAGCCCCTCACTGGCACTTTTAAATCTCTCTCTGATTGCTGAATAGAGGAGTAATGTTTTGAGAGTTTCTTTTCTAGTTCTAGTACTTCTGTCAATGGTGTCAAGTATTCTAGACTGCTGATTTTTTTGTATTTGGAGTATTTTTAAATGATGACTTATGTTAGATGCAGTGGCTTGTAATCAAGCTCTAGGCACAAGTACAAAATACAGTGCTTCAAGTTTATTATTTGGAGCATTAAGTGTCTGTCTTCTACCAGTCTTCTCGTCTTTTGAATGTCAAGACCTTGCCCATGTCAGTTTGGGGTAGTCACAGATTATTACAGAGGGACTTGCACAAAGTTCTTTAGATGTTTTGATCTTTACATTTGGGTAAATGGCAAAATTTGGCAAAACATCACAGAAATTCTTCAGCAGAATTGCTCTCGGATTTGAAACAAAGTGATTCATTGGCTAAAAATACAGGAAACAATTTATAAAATTTGCCATCCAGTCTAAAAAAAAAAAAAAGTTGTAACTACGAACGTACACAGTAAATTCAGTGCATGTTGTTTAACGTAAGGCCAGAAAGCTCTGCTCACAGTTTCAGCCTTCCACCCTTCCTTTAAGTCCCTGCTACAATTAACCTATGAACAAATTGCCCTCTAGCTCCCCCAGCTGAATCATTACAATGGAAAAGTGAACAGTTGATGGTTTTCCCCAGAAGGCTGACCTGTGTTTGTTCAACTTTGATTTCAGTAAGTTTTGCCTTTGGTAGTTTGGCTTTTTGATCTCACTTGCATTGCTTATACCTGCCAGTGATCTCCTTTGAAATAGCCATACTATTCCAAGGAAGACAGGACCTTCTGGACCTAGAGTTGCAGAGCCATAACCTAGAGTTATGGAAACAGCTGGCACTTAAATAAAATGCTTTGGGTAGAAGTGGTTTGAGGGACATAAGAGGGATAAGACCTATCAAATCTGTCAAAAAAATTGCCCAGGATGAATGAAAAAAGAGTCTGATGAGGCCCTGACATCTAGGAGCAGGGTATCAGAAGACTTGTTGTCTTTGCAGTAGACCTCATAGTTTTAATCAATTAGCAATAGGACCAGAGGAGTTTTGGGAGGATAAAAAGGATCATGGGAGGCTGCCAGGCATGGAAAGCACTGGAGCAAGTTATATAAAACTGGTTTCTCAGATGACATTGCAAACATCTGTATTAGAGTCCTTGAGGCCAAAGCTAGAAGTGGCTTTATGAGTTGTGACCTTATTTATATGCGATTGTGCTGTTTCTGTGGATGCGTGCAGCGGGGATTATATCAGAAGTGTATCTTCCAGCTGTGTAATGTACACAGGCTGGGCAATTACTTATCTCTCTGTGACTTTATGACAGCGTGTGCTCCTTTTCCCTGAGGCAACCAAGCTGCCATGTCCTCTTGAGCTTATGCAGTGCTGCTCCGTTGCTTGTGTGGAATACAGCATTTTCTCTTCTCATTCGATAAAGCTTTTATAATGTCATACCCTGAGCAGGGGCTCATCATGGTGTCTGGGAGGTCAAGCTCACACTTCTCTCGCCCGCAAAGGCCTATCGTTTCCAAGGTGGTTGAATACTTGCCAGTCAGAGAAAGAGAGGAGACCTAAGATAGCAGGTCAGCAGAGGGCCAAAGTGAACCTGAATCAAGAACATATGCTGAAGCCAAGGAAAAGGGGAATACAATCCAACGAGCATGAAGGAATGGTGGTGCTTTTTCTTGTTATGGACCTCTAAAATAGGCACAGGAATGAAGCACTGAGATGAGCAAAACTTCCTCTTATCTCTTATGTCATCATTATCTGGTCTTGTTTGACTTACTGATAGAAAGTCTCAGAAAGACTCTTGAGATGGCTTGAAATTATGACAGTGGTCTTCTCCACTTCTTCCATTTCCTGCAAATCCACATGCACTATAAAGCAAGTCCCAGGTATGTCATTGTCATAAAAGGATGGAAAGCATTGCTAGAAGGGAGTTACCAGAAGTGCCTTTTCTGATTTAAAGGAGGATTAATTCTTACATGTGGGAGTGTAATGGAATTCTGTTTTCTGAGGAGATTTCAATCAGATTAACAAGCTCTATAATTCATGCAAACCATGGAAATGTCTCCCTTAGGAAGTGAGGCGTTCTACATGACATAACTCCAAAACTAAATTCCAAACTTGTGTCTGAAAATGGTATATATTCAGTATGTGGAAGTTCATGTCACTGACATTAGCCAGGTAGGAGAATTTGGAAGCTTATCACTTAAAGCTCGGTAACTGACAATCTGCAGAGAAATCAACTTCTTTTTAGTAGATTTTTAAGGTAAGGCATTTTACTTCGTCCTTGTCTTGGAGTAAGAGCCCACATGTTGTTAATTACTGTTCCTCAGGTGACCTACAGGAATTATTAAATTACAGTAACATAAAATCTCTTGGCCCAAAGACAATTGAATGTGATGTTATTGTGAGTGCTAAGGTCGGTTCCTGTTTACTTGGATTTTGCATACTATTTCCTTGATGTCTTAGGGAAAGGCACATGGGAGAGGAAGTGTTAAAGAAGAGATGAAGGAGGGTCAGATGCCTCTTGACCCTGTGAAGGGTGTTGTTTTTAGAAGAAGGTAGAGAACAGTTGCAGTGTGCAGAGTGTGTCGTGCTCTCTGCAGTATGGTGAGGGGTTCCTGACTGGTCTTTCCATCAGAGCAGGGAGAAAGCGTGATGTTTGGAAAAAGTGGAGAGGTAGTATGGAAGTAGAAGAAATCAAGGCTCCAGCAGTTTCTTCAGAAAAATGTCAATTGCTAGTCCTGTCACAAAATAAGCAGGCAACAAGCTCTGAAATAAGGATGGTTGGTGGGTTTTCTTCCTACAAATGCTTCTCCTGACATTTTCTTAACCATGTGATGAAGAATTATCTTGATTCCATTAATCTGGTGTTTTCTCTCAAAAAATCCATGACATCCTAGGTATAAAATCATTTAAGTCAGTGTTGGTTGTGAGAATGTATGTAGCAAAGCCCACAGTCATTCATCTTTCTCCTGGCTACTAAATAGACAAGGTGTATCCCTTTTCCATACTTAATCAATATCCTGTTTCCATACTTAATCAATATTGTGTAGTTGTATGTCCTGTAAAAGGAATTCAGCAAGTCCACTAAATTAGGAGTGTATCTATTTAAACTCTCTAATGCATTGGACAGTAATAAATTTCAGCTCTGGTGCAAGCACAGTTTTGCGGGGTGTTGATTTACGTGTTTCCCTCTCAAACCATGTCCCCATCGGCACTGGTACCCTGTGGTCTCTATTGGCGCCCTCTTCTGGGTAACTCAACCCCTTAAACCTCCAAAGTTGCGGGTTCACCAGTAACTGCATTGAATCTGGGAAAGTCTTAAAAATTACGCAAAAGAGCTGGTTCAAATGACATGACGTGGTTCCTTATTTTGTAAGAAGTTTTTTCATAAACTGTGTCGTGCTAATGCATAGAAAATACTGGTTCGATAATTTGGTTAAGGCTTATTCATACGAACATCTTACAAATGAAAAGCTTGCTTTATATAACTTAGAATACTTTTAAATGTGTAGCTTCTCCTTACCATGGGTACCACTACTGCTTTCTAGAAGGAAGCAAGTATTTGCTAACTTGGCAATACTGTAGCCTTTTGGGGGAGTTGGAAGAAATTTCACTATGTTCCCTAAAGTTTTAAAAAATTAACTTTCCTTAAGAACAAAACCAAAGAGCTACTACTAAATAATTGCAACAGTGCAAGGAGTACAGAGGACATGCATGCATAATGATCCGACATCACCAGTAGAGATTGCAGTTATACACCCTTTATTTGATAGCCATTTGCAGTAGAGATCATTTTAAGGTCTGCTACCAATAGATATGTAGTTGGAGAGATGCTTGCTTTAGGCTGGACTTTAGGTAGCACTCACAGGTATTACTTGTGTTTCTTATGACCTTTTAGGCTGAAGCACTTGCAAAGCCAGCCCTTCATCTGATTTGAGTGTAATATCACTTTCTATCTTAATTTCAATAAGGATGGAGAAGCCAATCCTCACTGCCAACCTATCGTGTTCACAACCAGTACGCTCCCTTTGGCTACGTGCAGTCGTACCTTTGTTCAAGAAGAAAGTGAAAAGTCTACATGGCCTATGTAAGACAGAGGTCAGGTCCACCAAACCTGAGTTACTGCAGTCTCCCTGTAGGGTTCTTGGGTGCTCCTGTTACCCACCACGTGCCCCTTCAGCTTGTCCCCCTGTTCAGAGCATTGGTCTTTTTGTCCTAGGCAACCCCAATGGAGAGCGCTGTGGGAAGACTTGTTTGGAAGAGCGTGACAATCAGTGGCTGGGTGTCAGCTTATCGAGGCAGCCAAAAGAAAATGGATCTATTGTTGTATGTATTAACTGCTGGAGCTGCGTGTCTGTTTGTTAGACTGCCTTCACCTTTCTTATGCTTCTGTGTCAAATGCCATGTTTGGTTTTTATCTGTAGGCTTGTGGACATAGATGGAAAAATGTCTTTTACATAAAAAATGAACACAAACTCCCATACGGTATTTGTTTTGCTGTCTCTTCTGATTTTCGAACTGAACTGAGCAGAAGAATATGCCCATGCTATATAGGTAAGCATAATGCTTGGGTCCATTGTAGGGAAGGGTAAGATACATAATTGCATGGTGCGGAGTTTGCGAAGGGCCTGTGTTGCCCTGAGCAGGCTTTCTGCAGCCAAAGGTTTGAAGATTGAGTGCTGATGATATGAGCCCAACTTATGATATAAATTTGTTAGCAAGATGTTTATCACTTCAAAGCAAAGCTGTTTTCAACAGGCAAAAATTAGTTTATATAGGGCATCAGAATACTTGCTCCTTGGACTGGATCACTGAAGGGTGTGTGCTTCTCAAAAATAGGCCAGTAGGGGACATCCTTCCTTCCTTTACTCTGTCATTTGCTTGCTCTCCTCAGGAGAGTGCCTCACAGCCAGAGCAGCAGTAATACCTGCAAGTGATTGTTGCCATCCGCTCCTTAGCCTTTGATACAAAGCTGCTGTGGTTCCTCAACACATTGTGTGTCCCTGTTCCTTACTTGCCTCCTGCCAAGGCCACTGCTGTGGAGTGAGACCTTCAGTGGTCCTTCCTCAGAGGACTGCAGGAGCAGAATAAGAGTCAAGACCTGAAGCTATCAAACAAGTCCATTCCTGCCTTCCATTTCATACCTCCCTCCCTCCCAGGAGAATGATCTCATGACCCTGCCCCTTGCCAATGCAAGGAAGAGCTGACAGTCTGGCCCTTCCGCGCAGACCAATAGAGTAACGCCATCAAACATCCCGCTGCTGGCTTCGGAGACTGTTATGAGCATTGGTGAAATCATGCTTTTATCTTTGGTGACTTTTTAAGTGAACAAATCTATGGATGAGATGAAGGGAACCCTGATGGGAGGCAGCTAGCAAAGAAAAGTGGGGAAAACAGAGCTGGGAGAGTTGGATGTAAAGACAACTGCTAAGGACGATAGATACTAACATGTCTAAGATAACCATAACACAAGCCCTTCAGAGCACTAGTGGAGCATCAGGGCAACTCCTATCGAGAAGTGTAAGCCTGTCAATCAGATTATGCCTGAATTATACAGAGTGGAAGAGAAGAGTGAAGCTTATCTAGCTGTGCTGCTCAAACTATTTGTGCTATTTCATTAATGGAACAATTTAAAAAGAGAAGTATAGCCTTTAAAGTCACAAGATTTCAAAGGAAGCTGTGATCAAGTGATACATAGTGCTTTGAGTTTGTTACAATACTATATTGAACCTAAAGGCTATACAGTGGAAACCAGTGTTTTTAGTTTTGTTACAGAACTGAAAACCAATGTTGTTTTGGTTTGTGGTGGGTTTTGGTTTTTTTTTTTTTTTTTAACTTGTCTCAACTTCTGTTGAAGACCTGGTAACAAACTCTGAAACTACATGCTTCTCATCCTTTTTAATATTTCTTGCCTATTCCCAGATCATGTGCGAAAGTTTGGAGAAAACCATGGGTCATGCCAGGCTGGAATGTCTAGTTTTTACATTGAGGTGTGTATTAAAGATACCAAACTTCACTCTCTCTATATATATACTTACATATATGTATACATACATAAAAGTGTATATGTAAATGCAAACATTAACACTGTCTTTTTCTGTGGGAGTGAAAAATCAGACTTTTCCCATTTCTTTTTAATTGAATCTTAATAAGACTTGCATGATAATTCCCAACTAATAGTTTTACTTTTTCTTCCCAAGAATACTTTTACACCTTACTAAATCCAAAATTACTTTTCATCTGGAAAAAAGAGCATGAATATAACAGAGTATGAAGTTTTATTATTCTCTTTAAAGTAATCTGATATAACATTAACACTAATAATGCTTACCTTCTTGCTTTACAGAGTAATATTCTATATTATTTAATCTCCATTTCACCCTAAGATTATGATTTCTAAAAAACTCTTTTGAGAAGAGAACATCCTGTTTGTTACTCTCTCTTAAGTTGTTCACAGCTCAAAGGTTTTAATAACCATATTTTTAGAAAGTCTGAAAAATGTTGTCTGTGACCTAGTGGTAATCCCTCAGTACTGAGCCAGATACATCTCCAGTAGCATTTCATTGAGTTCACAGGAGATCTAAAGAAAAGCATTTGACTTGTTTTGCTTATCTTCATGAATATTTAAATATGAATAACATGGCTTTGTTTTATTTTTCTTTTAGGACTTAATTATAATGGGAGCCCCTGGATCATTTTATTGGACTGGTTCTGTCTTTGTATACAATACAACTGCAAATACAATCCATGCTTATACAGATTCAAATAACCAAGTGAAATTTGGCAGTTATCTAGGTACCTAAAAATATTTAATACTTTACAAAAATATAAGTCAAAGAATTAGCTAAATAGCTGATCTTGAAGTGAGTGCACAGTGTTTATCAGTGCTTTCTTTATTAATCCCAGAAGTGACGGTTCTTTTTACATGGAAGCTTCTCAAACATTGGATTTCTGTTTTTATCATCTCTCCACTGAGTTTCTATCATTTCTTGATTTGGAAGGTAGAGATAGACTTCTGGTTAACAATGGTTTGCACTTCACTGTTAAGTCTGAAATGCTGCTAAGGGCTTTCATAGCAAAAGACATAATGATTTCACATATAACAGAAATATGAAAAGTTGGTTACAGTGAAAGCTGCAAGGAAACAAGTCTTAATTGCATTGTCAATAAAGGGAAGTATGCTATGATCTTAAGAGACAGACTTGCCTCGAATCGTGATTTTTTTGGTGGTTTGGTTCCGCCCCCCCCCCCCCCATATCTTGGTCTGGATACATGGGAAGGCAAACCTTATCTACGAATGTCTGCAAAGAAAGCCATGAAGCTCCTACTCATGTACCTATATCCAAGTAATTAGCTGGATTTAGTGCTAGAATTTGTAGGAGTTTATGCCAGAACCATCAGCAGCTTCAGTTTTCTCACTACGCACTAAGAAAAGCTTGTCTGTCCTTCCTGAACTCCTGAGCAAGAATATTTTTGCCTGTGACCATTGGTTTTTGCATTTTCCCATTCATAGATCTGGTTCACGTGGATAAACATTTCCTGTTTCTGATTTCATGCTTTTGACAATAGGAAGCAGGCATATGTTACGAAATAACTGTTACGAAATACAAAGTGGCTAACACTTCAGAATTCAGTACCGAGCCTTGCAAAGGCTGCAGTTAGGCTCTGCGGGACAGTCAAGCAAAAGAGATGCTGGGTGGTAAAAGGTGATCAGATACCCAGATCACTATGGTTAACCAGTAACGTTTCTAACCTTTCATAGGACAAATGAAGAACTTCAGAGAATGCTTGCTCCAGCTTTCCAGTAACAATCAGCAGAAAAAATATTGTACCTGTCTGGGGAAAAAAGCTCATTCCAGATTTCTGCTCCTACAAGTATAAGAGTGAGAATTTCTGTAATGAATGAGTCAAGTCATTGATAGCCAAAAGCCAGATATAGGCAAACGGCTAAAGGACTGTGCTGGGGAGGGTGCAGGGAAAGCCTTCCTGCATATGTGTGGTCTCTCCTAGTTCCCTTGGCCATCTGGGACCTGAGATCAGCTGGAGTTTGCTTCACAAACACTTTTCCAGTGACCTGGTGCAACCATAACAGCCAGCACACTAGCTTGGCAGAGCCATGTGTCCTCTAAACTTGCCCTTTCTATAGGAAAGTGAAGAAAGGGACCATTGGCTCATCTGTGTGTCTCTACAGTAGCAGCTGTGATAAACCTTAAATTTTGCATTGTTCTATGCTACTTAAACCTCCACTTAATTCCCTTATAATACATAATGTGGTTGAAAGAATGTAAAGTTACCTTCCTTCCCCTCCCTCAGCTTCTGTTCTGTCCCGTCTTTGGCGTTGTTTAAGGCCAAAATCTATTTAGGATTAATTCTGTTACCAAAGGTGGTTTTTTTTTTTTTTTTTTTTTAGACTGTTTTTTTTTTTTTTTTTTTTCACTTTTATAAGAGTTCACTGTGTTTTCTGGCACAGGGTATGAGGTTTGATTTTATTTTAATGGCTTTTTCTGAAAGTGAACATTATTTGTGTTTTTTTTTTTTTTTTTTTTGAAGACTGAGTTTGCCTCTCCCTTAAATAATGAACAAAAATATCCTTACCAAGTGGTGGAAGCATATTGTGACCAGAGTGTAATTCAAGCACATGACTAGACATAATTATCTACTTAACTATCCTTCTTCTGGCAGGGACTGAGACGTTGGCTTCTTTATTTACATTTTTTCATTAAACTGTCAAAGAGTAATAATTAACAAATTAGAGTTTGCAGGAAGAGCGTGCAAAAGTATTGTAACATTTTCCATAAGTTGGAAGAAACAAAGGTGTTTAAGTACCAGACAATTAAAAGAAAGAAGGAAGTTAGAAAGAGAAGCTGATAATACGTAACGTTTGGTAGTATTTCCTTGACTACTTCAGAGTATCTTGGAGATTAATAACTGACTTCTTTAAAAGGAATTAGATAAGTCGGTCTTTCAAATCAGCTGGGCCTGATGAAACAGTAACCTTAGGCACTTAACAAACTGCCTTAAAGAAATCACAAAGTAATACATAGTTTCTTTTAGGAATCTGAGAACGGCAAATGACATTTCAGAAAACTGAAAAACTGTAGTAATGGTAAAGAGGAGAGAATTCTGGGGTTGGAAATAAAATTTAATTTGACTATGCCTTTAAATTTAAAGGGTCAATTATGTGATCCCCCCGCCAAACATTTTAATACCACAGTAGAAATGAGGACTATCTGATTACTATACTTTCTTTTAGTGTGTTTGGCTTTTTGGGCTTTTGTTGTGTTTTGTTTTTTGTTGTTGGGTTTTGTTTTTTGGTTTTTTTTTGTTTTTTGTTTTTTTTAAAAAGTTCCTTAGAATTACCAGTGTTTACACTTCAGCAAATCCAAAATAAGTAGAAAATAAAGGTCAGAGGAGGTAAATTAAGGTTCATCCACTTAAGCCTAATTTTTTGTTGAATAAGTAAAAACTAGGTGTTGACCTTTAAATGATAAATTGCCTTGTGCACCTCTTTTAGCTTAAAATGTGAAAAGAAAAAGCTGGCTTAATGAGAACTTGAATTCTAGACGGTTGTCTTCACAGATGAAAGATTTAAGGCTCATTCTCATCTGATCCATTTTCTCTGTATGCTGTGAAAATCAACAGCCATTCAGTAAATGCACGAGTAGCAGAATATGTTAACTGTCTTCCCTGTTTCAACTTAGCCATAACGTATTTTGGAAAGAGTAAGGATGACTTGTGTAGCTACAGATTAAGGTGTTAGCCTTCAGTTTGCAATTCTGTGGCTGGGCGTCTGCACCAAAATATGGTCCTGTTGAGAGTTGTCTCCACATACAGAAATACTTTGTTACGTAGATGCATTTACAAAAGCTGATGCAACGTTTTCTTATTACATAATCAAGCTTTTGCTCCAATTTGTTCCTGACATTTTCGTATGTGTATATCCACAATCTCTCTGTGTGTGTGTGTGTATGTATATGGGCACATGCATATAAGTAGCACTACGTTTCATTTTTCTGCAGTCCAGTTACAACAATAGTCAAAGAGTAACAATTGAATCAAGTGTTTCCACATTGCACTGTATGCACATTTGATCGTTTGTATTACAATATGGACTCACTGAACAATTGTAGAATATGCATTAACAGAAGGTGTTTGCAATTTATTTTATTGGCTTTTAAAGTATGGCAGATAATTGAGGTCCTGGGAAGAAATGAGTGTTTCTGACACTTGTTTCAGCTTGCTGGAACTTACTGTTTGTATTGACCTTTTGCTTATATTTCAAAAATTTTCTTTTCTGTTTTCATTGCTAACTTGCATGAGGTCTGAATGTCAGACTCACAATAATTTGTGGTGTTGACAGCTTTTATACGTCATGCTCCCATTTTTTTTTTCTTTATATAGCACTTCCAGTATTGAATAGTGCATTTCTAATTTACAGGATACTCTGTTGGAGCTGGACATTTTCTGACATCAGCCAGTACAGAAGTAATTGGAGGGGCTCCCCAACAGGAACAGACTGGTAAAGTAAGAGATTGTCTATACTATTGGTTTGAAGAATACACCCCCACATACCCACCCATGATTTTCCAATTTACATTAACGTATTAAAGACAAGTATCAGATATATATGATTTCTCATGGGGAGAAAAGTCAAAGAAGGAATGAGGGAAGATAGTCTAGATAACATTGCTGTGAACTATGGTGTTAAAGAAGGGTACAGATAGGAAATAGTAAATAGCTGTACCTTGTGATGCTGTGTGTTGCTTTCCTGATTCTCTAGCACATGCTGTAGAGAAAGCAGAGGAAAGTATTCCAGATTGCTGTTTGCTGAACTCCACTTGTATTTTCTTTTCATTTTAGGCATACATTTTTAGCATTGAGAAGCAACTAAATATCCTATTTGAACTAAGGGGTAAAAAGGTAAATCTTTCATACTACTTTTCTGTACCTTAGAACTTCTAGCATGTTTTCATCAAAATTGAAAAATAATGTGATTTCTTGTTTGCACATAGCTTGGTTCTTACTTTGGAGCTGCAGTTTGTGCTGTGGACCTGAATTCAGATGGCCTCTCAGACTTGCTAGTTGGTGCTCCAATGCAAAGTACCATCAGAGAAGAAGGAAGAGTTTATGTCTATATCAATTCAGGTTCTGTAAGTATTTTCTTTTAAAAACACATGGTAACATAGTTATTCTAGTATAACAAGCTAAGAAGAAGAGATTTCCTCTCTCTTATCATATAGTATTTCAGGCTATAGGAAAAACAACTCTAGAACCGCAATGACAATCCCAGCAGGAGAGTGTAGCACACCTGCAAAGGCTAGCTGTATAAACTATAATGCGTTGTTACTTACGCTAGTGTTAGAACTGAGGACAGACTGGCTTTGTTTCATAGTAACTTCAGGTGGTGACAGCCTGCCACTACAGCCTCTTTGCAAGCTCTCCTCCATTACCATGCTTACCACTGAACTGGCATGTGAAAAGCAACTTATTTAGCACTTCAAAAACAAACAAGGAATGAAAAATTTGCGTGCAGTTAGTGGTACCAGTCAGGAAAGAGACTGGTAGTCCTCAGTTTGGCAAATAAAGTAACTGGACAGATCATGCATCAGAATTAGCTTCCTTTTATTCTTTTTAAGGACCAGAAGTGAAAGTATAATCACTATTTTTTTGTGTGCTTTTGAATTTGTCTGGCTTTGTAAATTTTATCTTCGTATCTTATTTCCCTTCTTTCCTTTCCACACTAATGCATATTTATTCTCTTATGCTTGCAATTAACATTTTGTGAACATGTTTTCCTCACAGAGAACTAAGTCACTCCAGGATACCTACAACTAACTAGGGCACACRCAATAGCTTTGAAGATGCTGCTGTTTACTACCTTTTTAGCAAACACAATTTTTGCAGAGCAGTAAGCCCCTGTATTCTGATGTAAGCTTGCTGCTGTTTACAGGTGTTTGCTATGGGAACACAGTGCTGTTTTCTTTCTCAAAGAACAACTTCTTTATTCTTTATTATTCTTATACTAACTACTATTAAATATCTTTGATAATGCTCGCTTTTGCACCAAGGAGTTCAGTAGGATTATATATTGGCGTCCAAGGCAGTTTTAACATTTTGAGTAATATTCCAGGTCACCTGGAAGACACTTTGTTAATGTGCCATTGACTCTGTTTTCCTTCAGGAGGCAAAGATGGTGGAACTGAACATAGAACTCAGTGGGAGTGACTCATATGCAGCCAGGTTTGGAGAGTCCATAGCCAATCTAGGAGACATTGATAATGATGGTTTTGAAGGTAAGCATATAAAAAAAAAAACAAACCCTTGGGGTTTAATTCTCTCTGAGCAGTGGACTGTAACGATAAACAGGAGGATTATGGAAGTCTGAGAAGACTTTCAGTTGGTGACTTGACCTTTCTTTTCTAGGCCACTGATTTGAAATATAGCTGTTTCACAGTYATTGATGTGTAATACCAAGAGATTACGTTCTGTTGCTTTAATAAAGAGCATGAGCATAAGGTGATAACATAGTCTGTAACTTTGGGTGCTGGATCTCAAGTGGAATCCCTAATCCTGTTTTAGACATCTGAGACAATGCTTGGGGAACAATTTGGCAATTTTATAACATCATAAATAAAAATTACACATTGAGTCAAGATCTGCTTCTGTGTCACCAATAGGAAGTACTAAACACATGGGGATATGGAAAACAACCTGCAGGTTAGAAGACTATTGTGGGACTACTACTTCCCACTCAAGCCCTCAGATGACTCATGAATCACCTAGCATGGGCTCCCAGTGGGGCTAGGATGGAGAACACAGGGAAGGACTTTGATGGCCATGCCTTGATAGTGAATTCAAAATGTTAGTGAGGCTCTGAGGGAGCTTTTTCTTCCTATTGTCTATACAGGAGGATCTATTTCAGGCACATTAAGTTAGATGCCTAAACAGAAACTGAGAATATCCTCCCTTCCTTCCCCACCACCCAGGCTGAAACGCCCTCTGTAAATATGATGAGATATGGGCTGAAATTTCCATTGACGTTGTTCAGGTGGAACCTGCTCAGAGGGCAGAGAGACTCAGTCTCCGGACTTGTGTCTAACTTCTGTAATAAGCGTAAAAGTAATAGACATTGAAAAGAGAATGCCATGTGAAAGTTGCAGATAAAAGGTATTTTAGTTAAAGAAAACAGATGAAAGGATGTAAGATGTGTTAAAACATCTAGAATGACTCTCATGGCCTTCTACTTCCCCTCTGCTTCCAGTCAGGCTGCCTAAAATGTATTTGTTACAGAAAGCCCCATGGGCTACTGCTCTCAGCTTCTTTCCTTCCAAGACCATTCACTAGCTGTTTAGGTAGCCCGCAAAAACACAGCCGACTGGGAGGCCTCCGGCTAGACTGAAGACAAACAGAGGGGACCTGGCCCAGTGGCTTCGTTCATCTTGCCATGGTTTCAAACAAATAGGAATGGCCAGTATTCCTGTCTGAAAAACTGGCATGTGCTCCCCTCCAGCAGAAGGGCAGGCACAATAGGCTGTGTAGAGATGGGATAAAAATACGATAGGCATTTTCTACTGTTCAAAAATTCATAAACTGTTTCAGTTTTTCCATCATCAAAACTTGGACTGTATGCCGGGAGCTAATATCCTTTGTGCAAAAACTGTCAGCTTTTTCTGGGCTGCATCTTTACCAGGTCCACGTCTTTCTTCACGCATCTGAATTACCCTTTTTATTTGCAGTTGCCATCCAGGGTTCTCCTTTCACTCTTCCCTTTCGCTTGTGTTCTTGGTCCTGTTCTGTAACCTGCAAAGCTTGGAACAGTCATTCTCTTCTTATCTGGCATCCTTTTCCTTAAAGTAGTCTTTGTTTTTTCCTCCTTTGGTACCTGTTCCTCGAACTCTTGTTAAATTTTGTTTCTCCTGTTTTGCATTACCTTCACAATTTTATATTCAGTTTTTGCCCCAAAACATTTGCAAACTGCAAAGGAAAAGCATATCCAAATGTAGGGCTGGGGAACAGAGAAGTAAAATCAAATTAATAGCAGCATAGCAAAGTAGATGTACAACACGGAATATAATGTAAAACGGGCATCCTAAAACTGCAGGGGGAGGTGGAGCAAACAAGCGGATTAGCTTTTGAAGGGAGCAAAAACATTGAAAAGAAAAAGTGGATGCAATATTGAGAGTGGCAGTAGGAAAAGAAATTTTGTAAGAAAAACAGCTGGAAGCAAAATATAAAGAGAAATTGGGTGTTAGAAACCATTTGTCTGTAGTAAGTAATAAAAAAGCACAGCAGAGCCAACGTCTTCAATGATCTAAACCATCAGTAACAGCCCTGTGAAGATAACGGCATGCGTGTTGGTGTAGAATCTGAGCTCCTCAAGAACATATGTGTAATTTTAATTAGCACAACTTGGCTGTCYTATTTTCATCTCACCAGTAGAGAGACATAACATATTTTGTGTGTTTTAGTTACCAAAGTATGGATTCAGTCAATATGGATTCAATCAGAGAATTGTTAGTAAAACCAAATCAGAGCTTTGCTTTTCTTGTGATTTTGGTTTGGTGCAGCATACAGTATTTCCGATTTGCAGATAGTTCAGTTTTGCTTATTTGTGAATGAAAGTTCACAATTATTAATTTATATTAGTGAATTTCAGATGATGTAATTCATCTCCCCCTCCCCCCTTCCACTTTTGGGTTAACAGCCTCTGGCTATTTGAACSCTGGGGCTTTTTGGTAAGGGCTGTTGAGAGTGGGTGGGTGGTTTGTTTATGTGTCGCCACACCCCTCTGGGATTAAATTATCTCAGCATAAAACATATCCCTTTATAMAAACCAGCTACCTTCATTTCCTTGTTAAATGCCTGTTCAAGCCTGTTATTAGCTGTTAAGGACGTTTCATAGAAAAATAAATGGTTCATTTCGGGCAGCATAATAAGAGTACTTCTTGTGTTTCGGTGATTTAATCCATGTGGGAATAGCAGAGTACAGAGAAATCATCATAATCCATGAATACAAGGCTTTTTTTTTTTTCTTTTTAAAGACCATGATCATTTTGGCCATTCTCCGTGATAACCTCTTAACCTCTTAAGGGTCAGATTCAGTATTGGTAGGAACAGACTTTGTCTTGAACAAAATGCCTGTATTTGGCCCAGAAACATAATGCTTAAGGCAGAGTCAGATTACTGAGCTGGTCTGTATTGTTTCCGTTTGCTTTATATCTATCTTCAGCACTTCTTTTGAATTCAGTAAAATAAATCTGGTCTGGCATTGCATGCATCATAATTTGGATTTCTTTAACTCTTCCTTGTTCATGTTTCCTAGTCAACTGATTATTGTTAAATTGTTTTTCCACAGATGTAGCAATTGGGGCTCCACAAGAAGATAATCTAAAAGGGGTTATTTATATATACAATGGTAGGGAAGATGGAATAACGCCATCATTTTCACAGGTATGCTTTTTCAATGAAAAATGATCAATCCAGAAAAACCTTAAGTTTAAATTTGAGAGGGTTTTCCCTTCATTTAACACTCAGACCATCTGACGTACTGTAAAAGACATCAGAAATTTTTTACATAGTCTATGATTTCCAGTCATAATATAACCTGTAACAGAAAAATAAATTGTTTTGGAGGCCTCAGACAGGGTTTATGGGATATAACGTTTGCAGTAATTGAGGAATATTACTTCCAGAGGTATACTTCACAGTAAGCAGGTAACTGCCTTCAGCAGCAGGATGGTCGTGATAACATTTTTCATTGGATATTGTAACTCAGAGATTAGCTTTCCAAGAATAATTTTCTCTTCTGTTTTTTTCCTCCTCAGAGAATAGAAGGACATCAAGTCGGTAATTCCTTAAGCATGTTTGGACAATCCATAGCAAGTGGCATTGATGCAGATAACAATGGTTATCAAGGTGATATTTTGTTTAAAATTTTGTTTATTTTTCATTTTTAAAAGAGTAGAGATTCATAGGGAACAACCCTACCGTGCTACTTCTTACTTTTAACAGAAGCAAAATCTGTTATTAAGATGACATGTCACATCTTGCATTTTGGGAAGAAAAAAAAAAAAAGAGGTAAAGCTGAGGCCAAGCAGTCAGTTTTCACAGTCATCTAACTATTATTTAAGGACTGAGAGTGATGTAATAGTAAGATCATAGTGCACAAGAGGACGAAAAACGTAATTTTCATTTTTACGGTAGCCGTCTCATCTGCTAATGTCACAGTGAGCTAGTTTGGGCACTGGAAGCACGTCTGTTGTCCAGACTAGTGTGCTAACTTAAAAATCTTACTGGTCTTCACATAGTCTGGATTTTGCCAGGAGTCACTGAGCTCTGTGACTCTCAGTCTGTGTGAACAGTACATTAACATGAGTCGGGGCTCACGGCATTGGATTAAGACTGTTGTGGAGTTCTTGTGGGCATGACACAGAAGTGCTAATTTGGTGTAAAAGAGCTTAGCTGGTTCCAAGTATATACTCATTGTTTCATACATATTGTCAAAGTATTTTGACATTATGCAGATAAGCGTTATATCAGGTCAGGTATTGCCTGCCCTGCCCCTGTGGGTGTAAAAGCATAAAGTTATCATGAACTGCATGTTGTCTGCTCTGGCTGTGTCAACAGAAAAGGTATCCAGGTTGATTTGTAATGCTGGGCTAAGAGGTAGCGTACAAGCAGTCTGCTGTCAGGTCACCTGTTGTTTACTGATTTGGGAGTCACATCCTCAGACCCTTATTTAGACTCATCTGATAATTCACTTTTGCTACCTCATTTGAGAGGTATATATACTGTGTATATTTCTTACCTTATTGCATGAATAGTTTTCAGTTAGTTTGGAATAAATTAAATAATTTTTTTCCATCTATCTCTATGTATAATTTCATACATATATATAGTTATATATATATATAACTGCATTGTTTATGTATATGTGTGTGTATAGCAATATTGAATATTTGCATTAAAAAGAAGGCAAGTACCTCCTATTTAGCTGAATTGTCCTTCAGTATCAGCCACTTAAACATGGAATAGAACTCAAATCATCACGTTACCAATACCTGCAAGTCCAGCAAATTTGCACGCAGCGTTAATGGGCGGTGGACAAGTATCTGAGGAATCATCTTCTAGGCGGAGAACACCACCTTTGAATATTAGCATATGCCTTCTAATAAATAAAGGGGAAATGGTGTTTTAATGCTGACCAGAAGGTGAATATGCTACAAAATGCTTGTACCTGAGAAGTAATTCCTGTTGACAAATTATGCTTATTGATCTATTTTTTTGTACAGATGTAGCAGTTGGTGCATTTCTCTCCGATTCTGCTGTGGTGCTGAGGTGAGATTGCTACATTTCAATGCTTTTAAAGACCATACAATTTAACTGTATTTTTTAATGCAATTTAATAAAACTCAGTAGTATATTTTAACCTTGTGGTACTCTTCTTGGTGTCTTGAACTTCAATCGTTAGGCTCTAGAATGCTCTACAACTGAAACATTTAAGTAAACACCTTGAAGAAAAAGAAAATGTCATTCTGAAACTTCTTGAGGCAACAAATAATGTGCATGCATACAACTATTTGGATTCTGAAAAATGCAGATAGCTTAAAAAATTATAATTATAAAATATAAAAATAGATTCTGTCAGAGATTGTTAGATTCTGCAGAGATTCTGTAAGCTGTTTCTGAAGTGTTTTGTGAACATCAACTCTTTCCTATTCTTAGAACAAAACCAGTGATAATTGTTGAAGCTTCTTTAAAACATCCTAATTCAATAAATCGAACTAATTTAAACTGCATGGAAAATGACCAGCCTGCCATCTGTATGAATTTGAAGATATGCTTTAGCTACACAGGACAAGAGGTACCTGGTTATATCGGTAAGCCACTTGGAAAAAATTCCAGTATATGTATTCATTTTAAATGCACCTATTTACAGAATAAAGCTATTGGTATTTAGTGGACCATTAATCTGAGTTCAGTATAAAATGAAAAATTAAAAACATAGATACCTTTTTTAGCTCATAATTACCCTATAACATCGAGCCATTACACTTTTATTCAATTTAGAATAACAGCACATCCCTACTAGGACTACCAGAGTTACATGGCCTAGAAGAGAGAGTGATGTTAAAAAGGTGAGATACTGCGAAGATGAAGGTAGAACTTCAAGTTGTCTATTGCATCAACGATGTAATCTAAAGTTTTGATGGCAACTGGTTTAGACAAACAAAGACTRATTTTTAGCTAGCTAGCTGGGTTGTGATGCTGAAGAGTTCAGCTGGGGCTGTGCACAACCATTTAGTAATATTTTCACATAGGTTTTGCAGCAGTACTAAAACAGTACCATCATAGGCTAATTCCGGTACCTGAATTAACTTACCTAACAGTGCTGTGATTAGATTCACACTCATACTTTTGAACTACGTTGTAATGATGCCATTTCAGATGGTCCTTTTCATAGCATCATAATAACTAGATCCATCATTTTGATAGGTTTTTGAATGAGATAGTATGCCATCAGGGTTCACAAAGAAACAGAGCACACTTATTCAGTGAATAGTTGCCCAGGGACCATATTCTGTTTTGCACAGGGCCCAACAGGAGTGTCTGTCAAGTTTGTCTGAACTTTCCACATGCAAATGTCTTGGCTGTTGCTTTGCAGTTAGGTAGGGAATTAATGGTGGGTGAATGTATTTTCTTAATGTAGAATCAAATGGATTATTCAGCTTGATATCCAGATGTCCTCTAAAAGCAGTCCTCCCAGACATGGACCAAACCATACGGGATTGCTGTAGGATGCAGTCTTCCACTTAGCAGTAGAGAAAAGACATTCCCTTCATGAAGCAGCTCAAGCACCTGATCGTACCATTATGGAACATTATGTGAAAGAGAGGAAGTCCCATCAAAATTAGTGAAAAATATATCTTGTACTATATTTTATATAATGCATATTTTGCTTTTGGCAAAAACTGGTATCGCTTGAAGCAATATCTATTGGCGGGAATATTCATGGTGAACTTATTTAAAATAATTTACTGTCTAAATTTGACTGTATTGCCTGGATGCTTTTAACCTACTTGTCACGTGCTATTTGTAAACTGCAAACAGCCCTGCAAATACATGGTATATAAAATTAAATTGCTTAAATCTTCTGTATGAGAATATACAATAACCTGTAGGAACACATTACAGAGTACACATCCAACGATGAACTGTAAAGTTTCAAGTTCAGATCTTTTGAAATTCATATTTGTTGTGGAAGATGAGCAGTCAGACTGGATTACCCTTGCTGGATTTGGACATAAGACTTTTCAACTTAAATAGAAAAGACTAGAGGAAATTCTAGATATCCTAACTCAACTTTTGGTAGAGAATAAGAAGTAATAGATCAGTAATGTTCTGAAACTTAGTTGCAATTTGTTATCATAGCAATTCATGCTAACTTAAATAGAAAAAACTGTGAAGTTAAACAATATTTATCAGTGTCTGTTGACTTATCCGTTTGTTGAAATTTAATGTCAGCCCTGTAAGTAACTGAAGCAGGCTTTCTTTAAATAGAATCTGATAGAAAACTATAAATATAACTTGACAAAATTATCCCTGAGGTAAAAGCACGTATCAGGGATCAGTCATGACACAGTCAATTTTCAGAGGGCTAGAAGCTTTTGTTAGGTATGGATTTATGTCAGAGAATTTTTACAGGGAGCATTTCAAAATGGATATTATGGAACATACTGAAGGAAGTGAGTCAGAAGATATAATTTCTATCATAAATTCATGAAAATTACAACACTTACATTTTTTATAACTTTTATTTTCCCTGGGTTTTATTTTGCAGTACTGCTTTATAATCTGAGTGTTGACGTGAACAGAAAAGTGGATACACAAGCAAGATTTTATTTTTCCTCCAATGGAACATCTGATACAATCTCAGGCAATGTAAAGATTTACAGCAAGAATATTGCCTGCAGAGATCATCCAGCATTTATGAGGGTAATGTAATTTTCAGTATGTATTGCCCTGTAATTCCTTTGTTCTCCTTGGAAAAGCACACCTGCTGCAAAAGAACCGATTTTGTTTACAATTGCATCACATCATTTTGGAAGTAAAATGTTTGTGTTCATAACTTCCACAGCTAATATATTTTAATTCTGATGCTTTCTCAGCTTTCTGTGGGGAAGTCAGTGGATCTGCCATCTCTTATGTTGGTGAGAATGTGCATAATAATAATAATCACAGTGATGAAGTAAGCATTCCTGACATTTTTTCACCCTTTTTTATGGATGACAGATCATAGATTGAGGCCAGTTTGGAGCAACCAAGAAGATATGGTATAACATACATTTTTCTGCTGAACATTTCTGATGGAACTTTCCTATGCACTCCTTAACGCAAAATCTTTAAACATGTAATTACACAGAGAAAATGTTTATTATGTTTTGTCATTTGTAACTATTTCAAAGAACACATGTATGGTCTTGCTCCCCTTTTTACTGTGAGTAGATGAGGTAGACTCACCTGATAAGAAAAGAACCCACAGGAAGTGAAATGAAGATGATTGCTAGAAGAGAGGCTGTAGTTCGAGGTTTATGGTGTGGTCTGTTTTGTGAATTTGTTGCAAGGAGCCAAAGGCTAGCAGGGCGTGAAGAAGAACACTTGCTTGGAATTGTTTGATTTTTCCCTGCAAGGGGTGCGGCACTCACCAAGGGAAATACTCAGAGAATCGAGAGGTAGAAACGGGGTAGGAAGAGCACTCGCAGCAATTTCATGGATGAATTTAGAGCTGAACAATATGAAGAATGTGCACTATACTGACAAAGTGATCTCTACTCTGCTCACAAAAGTGAAGCCTGCACAGATATGTCTTTCTCCTGGACATATCAACCTGAATCCTGGACCAGATTAGTAGTGAATGTGGTTACAGTTCTCTGTCTATGAAGGTGTGGAGACAACTCTGTTGTAGAAGGAATCTGCTGGTAGAAGTGCTTCAGAGGAGAAGCCACAGAGGTAGAAGTGCTGCCAGGGCAAGTGAGCGTTCAGGAGGAGGCTGTTGGAGACCTGCAAGGTGTCAGCTGGCCAGGGAGGCCTGTACCAACACCAATAATAGAGATGGTACCAGCTATTCAGCAGGAGGAAGTTGGCCGTTGGTTTCTCCAGAAGTAGAGTTTGATCCAACAGCAACCATCCTTTGAAATTGAGGGTGGTACTGACTTGGAAATAAGTTAGTAAGAATCTAGTCAGTAAGATCCTAACTGCAATAGTAGTCTCAAAGTCACTGTTGCCCTGGAGGAAATGAACTGGTGTATTCATGCTTGATGTATCCCTCTGAAGGATGAATGAGGGACCTGTCTTGAAAGTAAAAACAACTGCAGTCAGGACAAGGATATAGTATTTTTAAGGCCATTCACTGGACAAGAAAGAATAGAAGTGATTCAGTCTATCAAACATCTTAGAAGCTTGCCTATTCCAACAAAAATTTTTGGAGAATAAATGGGAAGAACTTGAAGTCCTAAACCACAATCAAGCAATAAAAACTAGCGGACACAGAGGAACCATGTTTTATTAAATTCAGAAGAAATAGACTTATCTCCTGTAAGACCTTATCTAAGGGGGAAAAGAATTCTTTAAAGAAATACTAAGGACAGGGAACATTTAGATGTAAGGGGAAACAAGGATAATAAAATAATGGACTAGTTTGCCTAGCCTTTTCTTTAAAATCCTGAAGGTAGCAATTCTGTGACCTTTTGAAACAAACATCTATTAGGATGACTGGTGCAGTTGATCCTGCACAGAGGCTGGGAAATAGACTTAATTTTCTACAGCTACAAAAAAACCTGCAGGGAAAAAATCTTCTGTGTATTTTTCTTCTTCCTTCCTTTTACTTATTTTTTATTTATAACACCATTAGAAGCCAATTCTTCATGATAAAGCTTCAGGGTGGAAAGGAAAGCTTATGTTATCTACTGGAAAATTGCCCAGATGCATCTCAACTGGTAGCTGCACCTAAGTGAATGTTACTTACAGGAGCAACAAAAAATTGCCTCTTACTTATAGGAGTTTTGTAAGCTAAGAGAGATCTGACTGACAGCCGACCTTGTACAGATCGCTGTACCAGCATCAGCAGGTATTTGTGTAGGAGGAAGGATATGATTTGGCTCATCACTTCCTATAGCCTACGTCAGTATTTTTTTCCTCCATATAATTCAATTTTCTTTTTAATTCTTAATTAATAGCATTATAAGCATCTTCCACCCACTGACGTTTCTGTACTTGTATGAAGCTCCTAAAGTTAAGTAAGTGTGAATGTCTATCAAGTACAGTCCTTGCAAGAGACGATGTACGTTTTATGTATTTTGAGTAAAGACTAATTAATAGCTAATTAGTATAATGGAAGTAATATAAAGCAGATGCAGAGAAGACCTTGTGGAAAATTATTATGAATTAGATAATATGTGATTTGGCCAAAGCAAGCTTGCAGATAAGAATTAAAGTAGTGGCCATGTGGAGGGACAATCAGTGTCTGTCTATCTCCTACACTTAGGGAATAATTTAATCAGGTTTGCTATTGTTAGTACTTGGTGCTTCAAGCTGTTCAGTTTTCACAAGTAGGTAGTTTGGGCTCTGATCTGCAACATTCCTACACAGTCAAGGCTTCACGTACAAAATGGTCATTTATTGAGGAGTTTAATCTTTTTAATACAGAATAGGGAATAAAGAGGCAGAAAAATAAAATGCAGCCATGGCCTGATTTAGTGGTACTGTGGGAGAACTCTTTTTGATTTCATTCTGAAATATCCATGGGTTTTGTCTGGCATTATCCCACTGGTTAACTTTCTCCATTTTAGCCAACTTTTGCCTATTTTTCTATTTGGGGAGTACAGCATTTCATAGGTGTGTAAGGCAGTATTATTGACAGAAACAGGTTCACTATTCAATAAGACTTCTTTTGATAAAAGAATCTTCCATTTTGAAATTCCTGATGCTGTCATTGAGTGTATTATGCTTTTCTGCGTTTCTGATTACCTCTTTCAGTGATAAAGATGTCTGGAAAAGTATATGAGCCATATGGCATATGAAATTATTTTACATGTAAAAAATAAGTGTTCCTGTTTAAGTTAGTTCTAGGGAACCTTATAATCTTTAAAACATAAGCATACATGTCTTGTCTTATATGATTAACTCATTAGGTTTCCAATTTTCATAGAAAGATGTAAGGGATATCTTGACTCCTGTACATGTTGAAGCAAGTTATCATCTGGGGCATCATATTGTACAGAAAAGAAATGCTCAAGAATTTTCACCACTTCAACCTGTTCTTCAACGGAGGAAAGAAAAAGATGTTATAAAAAGCAAGGTTAGTGTATGAGTTCTCTTTTTTTCAAATGCAGTAAGTAAATATTCACATTTTAATCTTCAGTTAAAAAAAGCTTCACACATCCATAGCATGTGAAGGAATGCATTTTCCAGACCAGCACCTAGTGCCTTGATCTTAACTAATAAACCAGCATGCTAAAAAATGCCTAATTTTTCGCTAAAAAAAAAAATCTTTGCAAAACTGGTATACAATTTGTATTATGATTTAAAAAAAAAAAAAAAAAAGAGATACGTGCAGAGAACTTGCAAGAATATATAATGTTATGTACCTCAGAACACACAGGTATGAAATTCACGCTTTGAAATATTCATTCTTTTTCAACTACACAGGATGAGTCACTTTCCAGTATAGAATTGCTCTTTAAAATTAATTCTGTGTTAAATACACAATATCGTGTTGGTATTAATCTTGAAGTGTTTCAGCGATGTTGCTGAAATATTAGTTCTGTGAAGGTATTTCAGGTTTTCAAACACAAAGTCTGTGGGGAAAAAAAGAGTGTATTCTGTATCCTTAAATCAGTATGAAATTAGTTTTTTTCCCCAAAAAAACTTATTAAGAGTTAATAGACTTTTACGCTGAATTAAGCAAAAGTCAGGATGCTCTGAATTTTTAACTACCAAATGGTCATAAACATATTAGGACTTCTCACAAACAGTAAGCGTCATGTAATTCAGATACAGTTGACTATCAGAACTCTGAGATATTTAAAAGCTCCTTTTAAATGGCATGCTTTTCCTTATCATCTTTATTCAAAATTTTGTTTTAGAAACCACAGAGTTGGAGAGAAAGAGGGTGGTGTTGAATATAGTGGCATAAACGTGCTCTATAGCATACTGATAACCAAGGCACGGACACAGGCAACTCATGGTGTCTCTAGTCTCATCAAACCTTACTAACAGTATGACAAGTAAAGTTTGTGTAATGAAACTCTCTTGTAGAAGTTAATGTGCTGTATCATAGGAGGGACTGCAGAGACCTCAGTTCTGGATCCTCTAAAACACTCTGCCCTTTTTATGTACTACTTTTAAAAAATCAGCTGAACCCACTGGTTTAACTGTGAGAGACCGAGTCTGGAAAGCCTCTCTGTTGTTATGCTGGGTGCGCAGAATGTTTGGAAACTGGCAAATCCTAGCCTGATTGAATTGGTTTTAGGAGCAAGAGCTATTAGCCAATTCCAGTTACTTGGTAACAAGGTGATAGGTTTCTTTCTTTGGAAATACTTTTACTCACTATAATACGCGTAATATACTAAAGTGCTTTTTTTTAATTTGTCTTTTATAGTTTGTTTTCGCAAGATTTTGCTCCCAAGAAAATTGTTCTGCTGACTTGAGAGTTTCTGGAAAAGTTGCTTTTCCAAAGTAAGTATAATGTGGCTTTAACTTTTTTGAAAGAGGTTCARTAAGATCTTATCTAAATTATTCCTTAATCTTTTGTATGTAAAGAACATTAATTTGCAAAAGTAGACTATGGACTCCCTGAGAAAATATGAGGAGTAAAGCTGTGTTTAGTTGAAGAATATTGTAAAATCGTGAATCTTCCAGGAAATGTAACAGAAATGTATATAATTGAAGAACTGTTCTTGCATAATTAGAAGACTTTACAGCTCATAAAATATATCTTCTTCACAAATTGTATTCTACACTTCATATATAACTGGGCTAAGATACAGTGCACAATGCATACTCAATATGTAGACATCATAACTACTGTTAAATTGACAAGCTATCAATTATTTCTGCTGCTCTTATGAAGATACTGTACAAAGAAGATACTTCAGTTTTGTACTAAGACATTGTTATATTTATTATTTCAATTATAAAATAATTAAGTGGCTCTTTTTCCTCATTTACTTAAGAATATTACATCTTCAGTTTTATACTGCTGATTGAGACACCAGATGGTTGAGTATTATGTGAGGTTTAGGCTTCTTTTCCCTACATGAATTAGCTTGCGTTTTCCAAAATTAATTTTGTTTTGTGACTTTTCATTTGCATCCCTAGTTTTTTTGATGCACCCTTTAGTATGTTTCAGTTTTACCCATTCCTTCCGATTAGGTATCATGTTTAAATCCTGTTATTATGCAAGATAATTAATGCCCTTTCAAAGTATTTCAATACAATTATTATTGTCTTGCAGAATCTGTATTACACCAAGCAATTCTTTGTGAGATATACTTCTGTTTAGCATCATCTTTGGAAAGTTTTAAGCCACGTACCATCATTTCTATTCAGAATGGATTTTAATGACTTGATTTTAAGTTATATTTTATCATCACAACCTTTTTCTTTATTGAATATTATACTTCAAAGCAGGAAATATGGGTTGTTGGTGTGCAAAAAGAGAAATTGTACCTGTTGTGAATCTCAGCTAGTTAGGTATTTTGTGTGTGACCTGGATTTTCTTGTGTAATTTATCACTTTTAAAGTTGTTCTACTTTAATCGAGATACTAGGTTGAACAACCTAAAATGACACCAAAAGATGATGACAATCACATAATGCTGATTAATCACACCTGTGTGATCCTGAGCACAAGGTTTTTCATCTTCATAGATTTCACAATAAGATTAGTATCTTTCTGCCTACTTTAACGCATGGCCTGTAGCACGAGTCTTAAGCCCTTTCATATTCTTAGGCTTGAAGGTTATTTTATTTGAACAACCATGAACTTTTCAGAAAGAAAGATTGTGTAGCATTTCCATTCATGACATTAGCAATGCAGTTTTGTAAGTACTTCAAAGCTCTAAGAAAGGAAAACAGATTACAACATACCTGCTTGGCATGAGGTACCAGTAGCAGATTTTCAGTGTAAATAAATAGGCTAAATATCTTGATAGAGTGTGAAGTATCACCTTAAATTACATTGTGTCCCCAGAATCTCGATTAAAAACTAGTTAGCTGTGAAGCGTTAATTTATTTTGTTTAGACAGAATGCATTCATTATCCTTGAACAGCAAAGCAAACACTTTTAGTCTTAAAAGAATGAAATCAAATAGGGGTGTCAACGTAATGCTTTACTTACTGAGTTATGAGTCTTCATGTATACGCTATCATGTTTTGTTTAAATTGCTTAGATTTTGGCCTGCTTCGTAAATTTCTAGTCCGCATAATGCATTTTTTAATGAAGAATGAAATATGATTACCAGGGAAAAGCTCTAGTTCAGCTTTGTTGTAGTCCCACATGTGCACCTGGCGCTGTTGTGTACTTGCGTGTTAAGCTGAGAGGCATCTTTGTGACAGCATCTTGTTAATGAGCGTGGCTTTAATGCATATAAGAGGACTGAATGGTAAGCATATAACTAGTAAAACAACTTTAAAATTTAACCTAAACTTAATCGAGCTACTGAAATGTTAGCATTGTGTTTTTCTTTAATTCGCTTTTGTCTTGGAACCTATCTGCTTATGCAGTGCTTTTACCTTCTGTTGCCTTTCGAAGTGCCAGCTTCTTTCCCAAAGGTGTTCAGTGACTAATGCTTTGGTTTCAAGCCAGAATATCTGATAAATGTCTATTTCTAGGCAGCCTTTCTACAAGTCTTAATTAAACTTTAATGTCAAGCTGAAGTTTACTTTTAGCCCCCCCATCAGGTGTCTGTACTTGTAACACGATTATAGAACATTGCATAGATCATAAGATAGGCATGTTCACTTGCCCTCTTTGTGACCTGTCTCATATTAACTCAATCCTATACTTTGAGTACAAAGAGTGAATTTTGAAATAATGTCTGAAAATACTGTAGCAGTGGCACATTGCTATTCTCGTCTGTAAAGGAAAGGACCTATCTTGTAAAAGCCCAAAGCATGACTGGTCTGATAACAATTTTCTTGCTCTCGCATTAATAACCTCAGGCCTTAAAAAGTACCGTCCTGGAGTTGACCATCATATAACTGGTGTAGTACCTTCACTTAGAGYACTGAGTAAAAACTTTCCTGATCATCTCCAGCTGAGCTTTGTCAGAACCAAATGAAATTAACTAAAAAAGCAGTGGCGGAAAATTTTTGCATACAAGCTGTATGTAGAATTACTTTTCACTTATATTATGATAATTATTTTTATAGGCCTCATGATAAGAAAACGTATCTCGCTGTCGGAAGTATGAAGACTTTACTGTTGAACATTTCTCTGCTTAATGTTGGAGATGATGCATATGAAACTGTCCTCCACATTCAAATCCCTAAAGGTCTTTATTTCATCCGAGTTTTGGAATTGGTAAGAACAAAAAAATCTGTCAAACAGTGATCCTTTGATAGTTTTCTTTTTCAGCCAGACATTTTCTGAATTATGTTAATGGATTGTTGTGTTTCTTTAGATACTGACAACCTACACACGCCCACCCCCCAAAAATAAAAAAAAAGTGTTTTCTAAATGTATTTCAGGATGTTACTGCTACTTTTTATCTGATGATCATGTTTTCAGTGATCACAAAGATCTCATTGAATCTGCTCTTTTTCACAGATACATAGTCTTATTAAGAAGCCACAAACCTAATTGTTCTCTCTTTCTGCCTTTTTAAAATAACTGCTGTC
This sequence comes from Phoebastria nigripes, assembly GCA_035582835.1. NCBI lineage: Eukaryota > Metazoa > Chordata > Aves > Procellariiformes > Diomedeidae > Phoebastria > Phoebastria nigripes. Next base: position 3,651,927 of record JAYKAV010000445.1, on the reverse strand, counting down.
TGTGTAGAATCCTCCTGACACCTTTCAGAGGTTGGCTTTAAACTTGAGTGGGTCTGGGTCTGATGCATACGCCTTAGCTTCACTATTAGCAAACAGAAGATGAAGTAACAGGATACAGTAATCAATATAAGGATATGTTAACGTAGTCATGAATAATATGAATGTTCTGTACATTTGCATCAGTGAAATAACAAACACCTAGTTCAGGGAAATAAAACCCACCCAATTTCAGTGTGTGCATGTAATTTGAAATGTCTGTAAAAAGCAGTTCTATTTTAATAACTARTAATTCGTCCTTTATTTTAGGAAGAAAAACAGATACATTGTGAAGTATTAGATAAAGAAATTCATGCAGTGAAACTTGAGTGCAGCGTTGGTTATTTATATGTAGATCAAAAATCAAAGGTAAGCTACGTATGAAGTTCCTAGCTTTAAAAACACCCTAAATACGTTACAAGGATTTTCAGGGGGAAAAAAACCTTGGTTTTCAGAATCTCTCCTTCATTCTCAACCAATGTCTTTTATCGTGTTGGTATCTGAATCTCTCTGCTACTTTTAAAATTAGTTGCTTAAACACTCTCTGGAATAATTTATTAATGGACAACATTGTTTGTATTATGCATCGACTGATTGTGCTTGGCTTCCTAGACAAGTGAGCTGACTAAGGCTATGAACAAATGTGTTAGGTCAATAGAAAGGGAGTAGGAGACACAAAAAGCAAGTATTTTCTTAGTTCTGAGTTTTTCTGGAGCAGGAAATTCTAAATGAGTTTAACAAAATATTTTTATTTAAACTGTGTTAAGACACACTATCATTTGATATAAAGAAAATTTTATTTGTTCTACAGCTGGATTTTAGTTTCCTCTTGGATGCAAGCTCATTTACCAGAGCAGAAGATGACCTCAACATCATCATTAATGCTACCTGGTAAAGTCTAATAAAAATTGCTCAATGAAAAATATTACTAGCTTTGGAAAACAGAATAGGGAACACCGGAAAGACTTAGCAAAGCACAACTGCAGGAAAGCACATCGGTTGCAAATCTGTAGAGAAAGGGAAATTACAAAAAAATCAGGTAATAGATATTGAAATAACGAGCAGGGTTCTGCCTGTATAAAATGTTCTTTTTTTTACTGCCTGACATGTTGTTACCAACAAAATATTTTTGTTTTAATAAGCCAAAAGGTCTGTTTAATATTTGTTTATAGAAATAATGCATAGTGTATGATGATGCATTTGATACTCATTTTTCTCTCATTGCATTTTTATAGTAAAAATGAAGATGGGAACATGTTGCTGGATAACACGCTAACTTTAGCTGTACCTCTAAAATATGAGATTGAGTTAAATGCTCATGGGTAAGTCAGCTATTGCTATACCTGCATATCCATAGAACTGCTGTCTTGTTACTATTCTAAATTCCCAAAGCTTTTAAGCAGAAGCGTGATGTAGCTGAAAAATCCTGGGAATGAGATGGCACAGCTATCCTGGGGTCTGACCCATACACTTCTCAGATTTTGATGTGAGATGAGACCAATGATATCTACGGTGCTTCGAACTTGTCTCTTAATGGACTAATATTTTTTAAGAATTGGAATATTTTTTATAGAAAGAGATCCTCAGATTCCTTGCTTAACATGGACTGTATTCTGGGTTTGTTGTGGGGCATTCATGGAGCGTAGTTTTGGGTGAAGATGTATGACTGTTTCTGATTCATCTGCCTTTTGAAGAGGAAAGAGTACAAAGGTAGAGGACTTCTACTCAGTGTTCCTAGATTTACTTAAACACAAACTTGGGTGTTTTCTTAGAACCAATCTTACTGGAGATAGCATGGAGCAGAAAGTTATGCTAAYGATATATAGCAATTCTATTAATTAACAACTTCTAAACCATTGTAGATTTGTATCACCGGCTTCATTTGTTTATGGAACAAATGAGAAAGATTCACCAGTTACGTGTATGAAGGAGAATATCAACTTCACTTTCCATGTAAGAGTCTTTCTTTGTAAACCCCATTATCCTTGTTTTGAAGGTTAACACTTAGATTTCCAGTGTATCTAATGACAGTCTGCACAGTCAATAAGGGAACTTTTTAAGAGTACGAGGGCATGGTGAGCAACTTTTGTGCATTCGTGATGGGAAGTGGCTGTTAATCCCTCTTTGAACACTTTTTTTGGCCTGGACAATCTTCCACTGAATAGTCAGAGAAAAAATGCTTAGCACAAGCAGGATTGAAAGTGGTAGAGCAGTTCTGACTTGCCACTTCTTCCATTAAGAAACACTTTAAAAGGCATTATCTTACGGTAAGCAAAAGGAACTAGGAGCTCCTTATAAGAGGATCTATAGGTATCAGATTTGTCTCCAATGGATTAAAAGCAGGAGTTAGACATTAATCTCTCCTAGTTCCTTTTGCATATTCTCCTGGAAGGCAGTCTGTATGACCTCAGGGTAGTCATCGCAGATTAGCACTAGTTACTCATTGGGTTCAGAGAAGCGAAGGGTTCAGTAAGCCTACAGAATGAATTAAGCAAAATGTTACAACTCCTAGCAGAATCCACTTTCATGACAGCGTAACAATGCAGGTCCTAACCCCATTCTGTGAAGTTTTACGTATTTATACTTTATATATATATTTTTGTTACTTGAATAGCTACCATGAATTAAAGCTTTAAACGTATAACGTTCTTCCCCACAAGGTTATCAGTGCAGGACCAAGCATGGCTCCAAGTACAAACTTGGAGATAACGATACCTAATGCTTTTCCACCCAATGACTTCAAATTATTCAACACATTGGATATCAAGGTAAGCACAGGTTACTTAATATAATTTTATTAGCTATATGAATTCTATGAAAAAGAGAAGCAGAGCATAGCAGAACTAGGTGCTAAGTATGTGTTCAATTGTTAGCTATGGTGAAGCAGAATGAACAAGAATAGGATGATCTTCAGCCCTGTGTGTTTTAGAATTCTGAAAGTAAAATTTACATTCCTTTTGAGCTTCTTGCCTTTCAGAAATCTGTATTCTGATTATTATTTGATGTTTAAATTCTAACAGTGATGATGTTATTTTTATTTCCAGACAACAGTTGGACAGTGCTCCTATAATAAATACCCCAGAAACTGTAGTGCAGCAGAAAAAAATGAAAACATATTAAAGGATGTTGTCACTTTCTTTTCAAAGCCTGCTAAGAGACAAATGGTAAGGTCTGTCTTTTGGCATCAGTGGGAAATAAATGACTGTATGAATGAGCCTTAAGACAACAGTATATCTTATATAATGAGGTCACCAGAGCAGTCTTCCAAGGATTTGTGGTGGGACCTGGGGTAAGTTCAGCATAGTCATAAGTGACTTTAGTGAAAGAGGTGAGAACCGAGATGAGAAAGTTGATTAATGACAGCTCACTGAAGCACGTGTGGATGGCAGTCACCTCCAAAGAACTGCCAAAGGGTTATGTAACTGGATGAGTAGGCAAACAGAATGGCAGATGAAATTCAGTAACAAATCAAAAATTATGCATGTGGGGAAAAGTCTTAGTTTTAATTACATGAAGTATGCAGATCAACTATTCATTGCCTTTTCCACATCAAAAAGGTGCCATCAAAGGTAACTAATAGGAGCCAGGTTAAAAAAAAAACCAAACAATATTAGTACTCACAGTGGAACTTCTTACTGAAGAGTGTTATGAATGCTAAAAATAAGTGAATTCCAAGGGAGACTATACAAGTTAATGGGACTGAAAGTCATTAAGAATTACAAAATATATGGAAATCATTTTTGGCTCGGAAAGTTTGGGAGGCTGGGAGAATATCGTACATGCCTGGCCCGTTCAAGCTTGGCCCTCTGTACCTGCTTATGGACCCTGCTGGAGATCAGATACTTGACTATGTAGTCCAAACCAGAATTGCTATTCTAGTGTTACATTTTTGAGGGTTTGTTCTCATAGACATCTCTGTGTCCTGCAACTTACGTTTGATAAAGTACAATGTTGTTTAATACTTTCATCTTAAAAGAAGCTGGACATTTTTTAAATATGTTAATTTTGGACTTTAAGCAAGCATGTTACAAGGAACATCAACCAATGATTGAGAGACAGCCTGCGCTAGAATATCAAATTAGAACTTAGGTATTGCAGTCTTGGACAAAGAATATAATCATGTGCAGGCTTGCTTTTCTGTCTTCTCCAAAAGCTGCGTGAAATGGTGCTAGCTGTCAGCGTACAAGTGTAAGGATCAATCAATTATACTGTTTATACTGGACATCATATAGTCATTTATCATTCTTGATAAAAGCTAATTTGAAGTAACAGTGTGAGAAGAAAAAAAAAAAACAACCCACCACCACCAAATTATGACAATTGCTATTTTTCAGTCTAAAAAAAATTTGAATTTTTAAGACAAATGACCTGTTGTCTTCTATAACAATTAGGTCGGTCCCTTATACTGTTCCTTTAGCACCTATGGATTGACAGTGATGGATGGACAACCTAGAGTTACACCCTGACTTTTCAAGAACAAAAATGGATCTTTTTGTTTTACTCGGTTCCTGAGTGTCTTTAATACTAAGATGATAAAGTTGATAAACTTAAGTTTTAATCTTTTCCTCCCTTCTACAGTACTGCATGAAAAATGACAGCCTTTGCTTACAAATATATTGCAAGCTTGGAAACATGGAAAGTGGGAAAGAAGCAACCGTTCAGTTGCATCTGGAGGCTACTCCTTCACTTTTAGAAATGGTAACACATGGATTTTTCATACTTGAGGGGAATATTTCAAGGCATATTTGCAGTATTGTCTGCATATAAATTCTAGGTATTAATATATTTTTGCAAACAGTATGATTAAATCCAGATCTTTTAGGTGTTACCTATTTTATGTTTTCAATGCTAAGTCTCAAGGTGATATATGAAAAATGAAAACCACTGAAAAATACGTATTTTAGATTACCGCTTTATTTTATAGTATGCATTGCTTTGCCCATTCTGGCTGGGTTATGTAGGATTGGGATTTAATTTCAACTCATAATTGTGCTTTTCTAAGAAAAGCAGCATGGATATGGACTTAAGTAAAATCCAACTGGGCTTCATTCCAGCTTCTGGTACTAATTTGTTTTGTGATCAGAAAAAGGCACCATTGTGTGTTTGTGTGAGATTCTGTTTCTGTGAGCAGCTGTGTTACCATTTTTGCTGGGTAGGAATTAATGTGTTGAAGTTATTTTTTAAAAGACAGGATTTTTTTTTTAATCAGGATGATGCATCAGCATTGAAGTTTGAAGTAAGAGCAACAGCCTCACCAGAAAAAAATGCAAAAGTTATTGAACTACACAAGGACAAGCAAGTTGCATATGTAAGAATTCTCTTAATGAATTTGTGATAAAGTTGTTGAAGTAGAAAAACCAACAGCAATTAAAATTGTGGAATTCTATACATATCTACACACAGGCAATGAATATAGTGTTAATTACTTAAGAATGTAATTAATTTTCCTAGTTTGTTTTCGTACCTTTTAGGGGAAAAAAAAATAATCAGTTAGAACTAAACTTATTTTCTGCTTTCCAGGTGTATTTGGAAGGAGTGCACCACCAAAAGCCAAAATACCGTGTTACTGTGCTAATTATTGGAATAGGCTTAATAGTTGGTGTTACTTTGTTTTTGCTGCTTTCATTTATATTATGGAAGGTACGTTTTCGGTATTTCTCAGTTGTTCTCAAGTCAGGAATGCACACTGTTGGTGGATCTTTGGATCTGTTAGTGCAGGTTAAAGGACAAATAATACTTTATTATGATCTGTCCTTTCTAAAGAAACATAATTCCTCCTGTAACTTGTGTTTTTTCAAAATACTTCTTCATTTTCCTTCATTTTATCTTCTGCGTGTTCTACATCTTCTGTTATTCAACACCACAAACCCCTTCCCACGTTTATAAGGCATCTCATGTTTGCAAATGATTTATATAATTTAATGATATCAAATGGATCATTTTTGTGGGATGGTGCTCCACATTTACTGTCACTTGACACATGATGACTAATAGTCTACAACATAGTTTCATGCCAGAATAAAATGTTTAAGATTTTAAACTGCAACATAAATGCTAAAAAAAATCCTGTGCATAAGTAAAAAAGAAAACTACGAAGGAAGCAGCTTCTCTGACAAGCGATTAAGAGATTGTTAACTTCTTTACCTACATGCAGACTTTCTCCATCCATCGTTTTTCCCAGGGAAGTGTAGAAATGAAACAAATTTAACAGGAAAGTTTTATTACCATTTCACATTTTAAAAAATACTGGATTCTGTGGACTGTTATAGCTCACAAGCCCACATGTCCTTACTCCTTGCAGGAGAGTATTAGGCTCCCAAAAAGTAAAAGAAAAAGCAAACCCCTTTTTTGATTGATGAGTAACACTTGATTACTTGGTGTGACAAAGCAATGGCAAATACCATCGTTCATAAACACCATTATATGTATTTTATTTTAGTTCGTCTTTTATGGTTTAGATTTGATAACAAAGATTTGCTGACAACAGACGCCAAAATTATGTATTTCAGATTGGCTTTTTCAAAAGGCAATACAAACCAGTCCCTCAAGACAAGAACAGAAGAGACAGCTGGAGTTTTACAAGTGGGAACAAAGATGACTAAGATGGCAAATAAACGTTTGATTTTAAAATGAAGAATTTAAGATTCAGGTTAATTCACAGAAGAAACATCAGTGACAAGAAAACTGGTCTTGAGCTCACTCTCACTCACTCTTACAAAATACACTTTATTTCCTTGAACTGTATGGAGGACTACACCTTGGAGCACTGTTGTTTTTCTAATATGAAAATGGTAAAACAGTTCATTTTGAAGTCTCACAGTAATATTTGAAATGCCATATATATATATCTGGTTTCAAACAGACAGAAAAACACTAAAGGTAAATAGAAGAAGAATTACTTACCGGAAAGAAGAATTTCTAGAAAGTAATAACGTTTGGCCAATCCTGGAAAATAAGCTCTCAAACACATTAGCATGAGTTATTCTATTCACTTTCAAGTTTCAATAATCTTTCGATCAGACATTCAAGAAGAAATCCTCCCTCATCTTGATTTGGCAGTTCTACAAGGGTAAATTAGCTTAAACCAACAGAAGGACCGTAAGTAGAGCGCATGGATGTAGAGAACAGCTATCAGAAGCTCTCTTGGGCTTCTGAAGGTAACCTTGTAAGCTTTGGCTTCACAGGCACAGCCACAACACGGCAGAGACTTAGACACCCAGGCAAGCCAGAACCAGGAAGGTCAAAGGCAGATTCAGAGCAGGGAATTCTGTGGGGTAGCCTGGAGATGCAGCACAGAATCCTCTCTCAGCTGTAGAAAGAGCAATGTATTGGAGATCATAATTTGTAGTCATCTTTAACATGGTGCTTGCAAGCATGACAGAATTAGTCATTTCATCCTTTCCTCAGATATTGCTGCCATGATGTTTTGGACTTCTCCAGTGAAATATTTCTATATGGGTTTTTTTTAAAGCAAGTATTTATTTTTATTTATTTGAAGATTTTTCTATAGTACTTAGCATAGTAGTATTTAGTACTGGCATTCTTCCAGGACCTGAAAAAAAAAAAAGACTTCACATGATGACAGAACAGAGAAACCGACCCAAAAGACTCCAAATGCCAACCTTACTGGGCCAAATTTTATCTTTAGATGTGCCACCCTTTACCTGAAATTACTTAATAAGGAAGTCATTTGGAGAGCTAGCTTGGGTTCTTGTGAAGTTTTCAGATAAATACCATCCAAACAGGCATCCTCGGAAGACACTCAGCAGAAAGGCAAATGACTGAATAGAAACATAGTTCAAACCACTGCTCTGCTACTACAGGAAGTTTCTTCAGCTAGATAAGTTTGCACTGCCACCTAGCTTTGGTGAAATAGTACAATCCAGGGAAAAAAAACGTTACTTTGCTCCCCAGTACAACTGGAGAACGTAGAGCTTCTTCGATAGAGGAATTTATTGCAACAGCAGTATGCAATATGGCCTTTCTTGCCGCGCCTTTGATGTCTTTCTGAACTGCAAGGAGAAATGAATGTAATATGTACACACACTTTGAAGCTGCACCATCATACGGGAATTAGCCTGAGACTCAAAAGCGATACAGAGTGCCTTCAACAACTACTTTTGCTAATAGAGTATTTGGTGCCATTAAAGCCACATTGTCCACAGATTCTAAAGGTATTGGGGACCATTTTGTAATTTCTTTTCACTTGATGCCAAAGATGTGGATCACGCTAAAGTAAATTTTCTCTCTCAAATCTTCTGCAGTGTAAGGACAAATGAATGTGTAGATACTTTTTTAAAAAAATCAAAATATGTGAAGAATGAAATATTTTCTTGCAAGTCTATGAAAATATACACAAAATGCTTATCTTCCAAATGGCTATAGTGAATTTTTGCACTTTAACCAAAATATCTTTGAACAGAAATTAGTTTGATATTACAGCATATTGTGAAAAATATACCTCAAATACTGGAAGAAGCATTAACATTCTTTTTAGTACAAACAATGCAAAGAAGTGAAACTAAAGCATTTTATTTATCTTTGAAATGGTTTACGTAAGTCAGTACAGGTGATAATGTTGCCTTGGAAATTGTATACTTCCTATTCAGATATTATTATTAACATGTAAATGTTGGCTGCCTGTTCTTAGGATGTGAAGCAAAATTCAATTAGCTCTTATAAACCAGGTTGACAAAAAAACGAATGTACAATGTTCTGATGGTGGCAAGGTTATAAAGTACCACGCAATTTCATTTTATTAAAAAGAACCCCAAGAAGTTAAGCACGTGAATGCTGTTTCTTCTGCAAGTTCAATTGTTTTGTTAATTTTCAGTTATGTAATAAAACCAGTTAAATCTACTAAATGTAGCTGGAATCTCCTTCTTAGACAACTTTAGGAAGTTTAGTTTGAATTGTCTTAATGTTAAAAATATTTCATGTGATATAGTATCGGTTATCGTAGTTTAACTGGAGACTACTCACTGCGACTCAGACAAGGGGTATAAACTGAAATGAGAGGTTCCAACCAGACATGAGGAAAAACATTTTCCCCATGAGGACAGCCAGGCGTCGGAACAGGGTGCAGAGAGGTGGTGTCGTCTCCATCCGTGGAGGTTTCAAGGCCGGACTGGATGAAGCCCTGAGCAACCAGATCTGATCTCATAGCTGGACCTGCTCTGAGCAGGAGGTTTGGGCTAGAGCCCTGACGGGGCCCCGTCCAGCCCAAAGGGTGCTGTAACTCTGGTCCTACTCTGCAGCCACTAACTCCAGTGCAAAGAGCAGAACTAGCTGTAAGATTCCTATAAGAATGGCCTACGAAGCAGGCATTTGATTGTCTATGAATTTGGCCAGGTTTGCCTGCAGAAACTGCATGAGATTTCCAACAAGTAACAGCTTGTTCTTAGGAGACAAATGATCATCTGCAGTACTTTAAGTGCAGTACTTTTTGTTGTCTTGTGTATTTATCACAGGTAAGAATTTTTCACAAGTAGTATTTAAAATCAAATATAAAATAACAGTAGCTATAGATCCCATGTAAAGGCTTAGGGCCTTGATTTAACAAAATCGTAGGTGACTGGATTTCACATTATAGTCAACTGCTTACTGAAGAAAGAACTTAAAGCAACTCATTCAGCCACAAGACAATGCAGCTTTCGTACTATTATTTGTCAGCCGCCTTCTGAACGATTCATAGACAAGTGAACAGGAAAACATTCATTATCCCCATGGTCCTGCAGACGGACAAACTTGTCGGTCTGCTACTTTTCATCATCTCAAAGAAAGCCAGTTCCCAGAAAGAATATAGTCTTAATTTGCTATCATCTCAAATAATTGTATTAAATATTTAATAAACTACAAAAAACCCAAACACTCATAAAAATTATGTTTATGCCCTATAAGGAAGTTATAAAAATTTAAGTCAACTCTAAGTTATTTATCATAATTTTATTCTCAGCAACAACAAAAACTATGCTGAATATCATTTCAGTTCTAGGACAGATGATAAAATATTTTTAAATATTTATTTTGTACAAAGAGTAGTCTTTAAAATACATTTCAACAAAGAAAAGCTGTATAAGACAACAGCATATTCTTTTGCATTACTGTTTGACTAGAAATTATTTGAAAGCAAATATATTAAGGCAACATTAAAAATGATACCTAGAAGTGAAAGTACTTGATTAAAAAAATAAATCTATATTTTGCCACCATTCTTCAGCATGAGGTGGTACCATACCTCCACTCACCAGCTCTATTTGAACCGAGTTACCTGGCAACATGGATAGCATCAGCAGACTTAAAAGTATCTCACACTATATTTATTGCAAAAGCTAAATAATTTTAAAGAAGAAAAAAAACCTTATTCTGATGGACATTTCTCGAACCCAAMATTTATAAGAGACCAACGTAATCAGTTTTCATTTTTTCTTGTTAAGTCTAACAGTTTCTTTGCAGTTAAATACAACCTGATTTAGAAATATATAACTTGATAAAAATTTAAAACCAGAAATATTACAAACACGCCAGTTAAGCTTCTGCTACAACAACCGGATTCAGTGAGTGAAAGACGGGACCTTGGAAAGCTGTGCATAGAGGCGAGAAAAGGATTCTTTAGTACAGAACTTGCAGTGCGTCCCTTCTATATGCAATTGCATGTTGCGTGGGAACTCTCCAGGTCATCAGTGTTCACTCCATAGAGATTAATAAGTTGAGGATGCACCCTGTGAAGTGAGGAAGCCAAACTTTATCAATTTCATTAGCTCGTGCAATGGGTGTGCCACTTTTGGGGGTTGGGGGTGGGGAGAACACTATGTATGAACTCCTATATGGGATAAAATCAGGTGAATTACATTTTGACAATTCCTGTGAGATCATCTTTAGAAGTGTATGTAATACCTCCTATAACACGATCTGCCTTTTACTTCACATGCCAGACTGTTACTCTGAGCTCTGTGCCTTCAACTAATCCTGCGTGCATTGCAGAAGAATGAGCCACCGCCCATTTAATTCCACTGATAATCCTCCTATTTCCCTAGGTATTCATAGCCTCTTCCTTTGATCCCAGATACGGAGGCTATTCTCAAGCAGCACGAAGTTTCCCACAATTGAACAACTTCATGTTTTTATTAAGGTTACACACACTGCTTTCCAAGCAAGAATCCTTATCCCAAAAGGAGCTCCTCCCAGGAGGCACAGACCTTTATATACTTCTGTTCTCCTCTAAGTAACAGAAGGGGAAAGTAACAGGCAGAAAGAAGAGAAGAAGCAGAGCTGGGAGCTGACGAAGCACCAGAAAGGAAAGGCCAAGTGGGTCATAACAAACCTTTCCAAAGATGGGCACAAGGCAACAGGGCAGAGGCCCAAACAATGGCAGAGGAGTCGGACTGTGCAGTGCCCAAAAGCACACAAAAGTACTGTTCTTACAGTATTTACAACACCCAGTTTTGGTGTCATCTGTATCATGTGCATTTAAGATCGCAGTACTAATCTGTTACAGGTATACAGTCCGTAAACATAGTACTTAGCCTTACCGAACATGAACTTCTGATGCTTCTTTCATTAAGTCTCCATCTATATTCCAAGGGTAATTGCCTTCTGCAGGAGCAGCATTCAAATGTGTATTTTCTTTGGCATCAAGCCCACTTTTAAGCCTTGGTTGTACTTTTACTTCTTGAACTGTGTAGGTCTCAACAAAGGGAAAATTGAACTAAACCAAACACAGATATATATTAAATGAAGATGAAAGATATAGGTGGTAGCTTAGCAACAAACGGGATTACTTGAAATTAAAAAGCTTGCTTTTTTTTTTGTCTTAAGTAAATGGGAACACTTAACTCTAGCTTTGACCACACGAGCCATTATATATTCCAACTAGCATTTATAGATTAACATGCTATTTTTATCCTAAATAGTGCCTCAGAAAAAACGGTAGTGCTCCATTTGCATTCCCATGTCGGACTTGCTCAGTTTACAGGTGAGGTGGTATATTTTGCACAAGCCAAAATGGCACCTGCTTTCAGAATATGTGAAAGTCCAAGCAGATTTTTTCCTGTGCTCTGTTCATCATTACCAGTAATCGTGTCCTAAACGAGGCTAGTTAGAATTCCAGTAAATGGTCATCTCAAGTTTAAAGGAGGGTCCACATCTCCTCGTCTAATGTCTAACTACAGAGGCAGAGAGAAAAGCAAAGCCTTCCTCCAAAAGCATAACTGGAAAGCATAAACTATTTCCTAAATGCAGCTGTTAGTGCTGTCACACGGAACTGTCACCCACCTCTCCCCCAAACTCTCTGTTGAATGGTTATCTAATTCAAACCTAAACCTTCTTGTAAAAGTCATTTCACGTAATCCTGAAACATTAGAGTGAGTACCAGTACACCTAGGCTATGCATCGGGTATTAGGACAGCAATAAGGCACTGTGTGTGGATGCTTCATTTTTCTCTCCAAAGACAGAATAATGACCAAAATTTTGAAATTCAGTTCTGCAAACATTCATAACTGGATGGAATGCATACCTGCTAAAAACCAATGGTCATAATCCACCGCTACCAGCATAGCATGCAGTGACCTGCTGAAATTATGGACCTTCACCTATTTCTTACAAAGGCTTGCATGATGCCCTGCCAGTCTGTGTTCTTGATCTCTGTACTACACAAAATTTAAACAGCACATGCATTTCCTTCATTGTGGCGAAAGGGCTTTACACCCATAAAACTATGGTAAAACTCAAATACAATTTAAACCACAACAGATGGGCTGAAATAGGCTAATCGGTATTAGTCTAGTGATTTAAAAAAAAAAAAAAAAAAAAAAAAAATCAGATAAAAACGGGGCTAATGTATTCTGACAGGAAGCTAAGTCTCCTTATGAGGATGCTAACATTAACTCTTACAGCATGTCTACCTTCACGATTAACTGTTCTTTTTATAATCACCAGAAAGAAATTAACAGTACCTGATTTTTTACACTGGCGTATCTTTTCAGATGTTTTATAAACTCTGTTCGAGAAGTATTTTGTACAACAATAAGAGCCATGCTTCCATTATTCAACCTGAAAAGCAGACCAACTTAGTTCACAAAAGTAAATTCATTAATTTGGAAGTTTAACAGGCTCTTCAAAAGTCTAGATTTAAAGAAAAAAAGCTAGGAGGAGTAAATTAATAGAATTGTCTCACTGTTTTTTTAAATCTTTTTGGAAAAAAAACAAAACAAAACAAAACCCCCCACCCCACCCTCTGTAGTTCAATATAAACTAGGCAATTGAGGTTATTTAGCATCTATATATTTATAACATACACCGTAATAATAAAATTGTACTCCCTTATCAATATCTAGAATTTATTGAACATAATACATATAATTTTAAAAAACTGCTTTTCTATTTAACAGATGATTTTTAAACATCGGGGATCACAAATTTATCTTTACGCTTTTCTCTCCAGCAAAGCATAATGATTACCACAAATGTTGTGAGGCAGAGCTTTACCAAGAAACCATTCCCACGATGCACATCCCCATCTTAGAACCCAGCGCAGATGGGTTCCTTCACCTCCTCCATTAACACTCATGCTGCCCTAACATAGATCCTGATCTTCAACTATGCCGCTATTTGAACTCTCTTAGCAATTCTCAGTACAGTTCTACTTACGCATTTCACAAAGCCCATAAAAGTTAAAAACTGGAGGGAATTTTGTACAAGATAAAACAGTCACATACTAGAGATTAATCAAGAAGAGACCCTACAGTGCAGATGGATACTCAATGGTCCTACGTATCCAGTCGCCATTGATATTTTAGCATCTTTGAGAATTTGGGTCAGACAACGAGTATTGATTCACAGATTCCTTAATGCAACTGTACCTTGTCGCAGAAGCTAACAACCTGAATCTCAATGCAATCATGCCTAAGTCCCATTTAAGCTATAGAGACAAATCAACGTTCAACAAGAGCATCTGATGAACATGACAATGACTGCTGAGATTGTATTTTATATATAAATGATGTATTTCATATCTTCTGAATACATATGCATACATATATATATTTATTTATTCAGCATGTATGCTTGGAAAATATGTTAAGAATGTTTAAAAAAGTACTTCCAGCCTAGCACCACTGATCTCTCCCCACTCATAGTTCTCTGGCTACTGAATGACTGCATCAGGAATGTTCTCAGACTACGATACAGCACAATCTAGGAACATAATTTTTACATAACCATTAAACAAGTCACCTGGCATAGCATTACTTTGCTGATTTAGAAAACAGTGATGGTGAAATTGAAAAAGTTGCCTCCTTATCACATTTGCTGCAATAAAAGGGCACAGCAGGCTACTGGGCAATGCATTCGGCACTATGGCCTTTTATCTTCAGAGGTGACTAAGAATTCTCATTAACTCTCTTGAAAATCCAGTCTGCAGCGAAGCACAACACCTATGATGTGAGAAACCAATGTCTCACGTGGCTCAAATAGCGCAGACAGTTAAATGTACCTTGACACGTTTCTGCAAATTTAGACTAGTATAACTAGAGTTACAGGCAGCAGCCAAAGCTTTCATTGCACTTCAAAATCTTCATATGGCAAAAACCTCTTGGGGAAAACAGGACAGAGTGAAGAAACCTAGCTGAGTTTAGCTGACCCTTCCGTAATGGGTCTTGAGTCCCTAACAATTAGTGCAACATTTATGTTCCCCGTATTGAAAAGCTTTACAGTCAAGATGCTATTCACTATGAGAAATGAAGCACCTGTCTGAAGAGTCTACTCTTCCTACCTTACTAGCTGACTGCACTCCTAAGATTATTTTTAAACAGAGAGGGAAAAAAAAGGATGTCCTTATATGAAAAGATAGGGGGATCCACTGAGTAACTACACTGTGGGAGAAACAGGTTCATTCAAACCTGCAATAATTGCATGGAGTTGTCATAAAATTCCCTGTCACAGAGAAACAGGTGCCAGAACAGATGGAAAGAGAAAGCAAAGCTAAAAAAGACTAATTTCTTCAATTCTTGTCAGAATTTTTCTGCTGACTGGTATATAACACACTAAATGCTGAACGAAGTTCCTAAGAGGGGACAGCATCAGGGCGCTATCTTGAGGTATATGAGGCTTAGCAGGACCCCTGTAGCAAAGAAAACTTCTCAATAAGAGTTTCATCAAAAACATTTGTGTCTACATTGTTTTCAAGAAGTCAAATTCTACTAGATCAGCCAGTAATTTTGAAGAAAAATACCCGATCAATTCTAATCACATCTATTTTCACCTAATGATAATCAAATTAAACAAAACAGACTCATTCCATAAACTTCCCTGAGTGTTGTCTTTTTTTTTTTTAATAGATACACACACACACATATATATGAGTTTCTGCATTCTTTTTTGAGGGAGCATGTTGTATTTCATGTACAACTACAAAGTTTGTACTTCTTATTCTGCTTAATCATCAACTGGGTACATTAAGTACAAATATTTATCACCTGATAACTGTTTTGATCACCACAAAGCATGCTCTTGACAATAAGCTAAAGGCAAAATGAGTCAATGTCAACAACCAGATTACATATTCATTTGTTTCCCAAAACCCTGCATGTAGAAGCTGCATTTCCCAAGTTCAGGGGCCGGGGGGGGGGGGGGGGGGGGAGGAAAAAAAAAAAAAAAAAAAAAAAAAAAAAAAAAAAAGACAGAAGACAAGTGTGAATTTCAGTTCTTCATAACAGGAGAAAGATTCATACCTCATTTTTGCTGGCTGTAAAGCAGAAGGTGAGGGGCACCTTTATATTTGAAAAAATAAAATAAAATCCAAGAATGAAGTTTCTACATATAGCCAAATCCTATGACAGATGACTGCTCGATGACTACTACTTAAGTCAGACTTGCCAACTAATTTAATCACAGCAATTATCCACTCATTATTCTAGTTAGACTGCTTGACCTTATTTGCCTGATCCAAAAACTGATTACAGTTCCTGGGATTATCGAGTCTGCTGCAGTCCATGCTCCCTCCCCCATTCCAGAGGGTCTAGACTGCCTAAGCACAGGCTCGTATTCTCGGAAAAGCCAAGGTCTTAAGGTAAGATGTCAGAATTTATAGACATGACTAATTCTCTAAACCCCTACTGACCTCGTATTAGGTGCCAAGCCTCTTGGTGCCATTGAACACAGACAAGGGATTGCCATAATGCTCACATTCAGGAAGTGACCCTGAATTTTGTGCCATTGATCCTTGCTACCTAAATATAACAGAGTGATTCTATATTACTCCAGTTTAACTGCCACAGTTCGCTTTTAAATAATCATAAAGCAAAAACTCACCCTTTTTTTTAGTTTTCTCTTTCTTCTTTCTAAAAGGGTGGAAACACGTAGGTAAAATAATTTAAAGTCATTTTAGCACATTTAAACAACATCTACTTCAGGAAAAAAGTAAGATCTCAATGGAAGAAAGGATTAACGGAACTGAACAAACGAGTAATGAATGGAAGACTGCTTTGTAACAAATCCTCTATAGTCTATAAGGAACGTTTTACGAAGTGTACAAGTTCGCAGTTGTCAAAATAAATCTTTTTTTTTTAAAGATTGTTTTACCTGATTATCAAATTTGAACAAAATCAAGAATTTGTACAATTTTATCTTCAAAGACACATATTTTTGCAGCTTTGGAATTGTTTGACTCAGTTTTACTTACCTGTCATTCTCATGAGAGTCTTCCTGGGGAATTTGTAGAGGTAGAAATGATAATTCACATTCCTCTGGCCTAGAAAAGTATTGATATTTGCTATCATGTAAACCAATATTCTGACTGCTAGACATACTTTTATGCAAGCTAAGATGATTTTAAAGAGATGCTGAATATACAGAATTTAACTTGTAAGAGGGATATACATCACATCTGAGTTAAATCTGTCTGCAATTAAGAAGTCAAGATAGCTAAAGTACTGTTGTCTATATTTTTACCACATTAATTACTGCATTTTCCTCAAGAAAATGAGAAATACTAGAAAAATATAACAGCTCATGGCATACTTGAGATCTGCCAGTGTTTTGATAAAAGCAAAATCCTTCCGCTGATTGGAGGGCATCCAACGGTGTTTTTCAGCCAAAGCTAGAGTCCTTGCACCAAAACCAAACATAGCTGAGAACCCAAACCGCAAAAGCTTGCTTGGAGTGCTGAAAGTACAGACATCTACTGGTTGAATATGTCCTAAAATTTCAAAGATAACGATCAGAAATTACAAATAAATCTGTATTTCAAATGGAATACAACTTACCATTTCTTTTTCACTTCATTTAGCTGTGGGAAAAAACTCCAGACTCTTCTCTCTTTAGGAAGTCAAGTTTTACTAATGGAAACCAGAATCAATCTAGATATAATTAAGACTCTATAGAAGTAGTCATTTCAGAGAACAACATTCAGATGCTTCAAAATGTTAAAAGAAGTTATGGTGAAAATTCAGCTACTTCATCAGGCTTCAAAGGGTCTGACTCTTAATTCTGTTAAAATTTTCAAGAATTAGTATCAAAGAAAATGTAATATTGCTACATAAATATTTGCAACCACTTCAACAAATATTTGTAATGACTGAATATTGTACTGGAGGAGATATGGGAGCTCTTAAATATATGTTTTAAATGTATTTATGTTTACAGTTACAGAATTTAGACATCTAATTCTGTTCAAGATAGGGTATATAAATTTTTTCTGTAATAGAACCTGGGTGGTTTCCATTAGATTGAGTGTCTCTGATTAAAAAAGACAGTTTTAGGAATACACAAGCCTTTACAGGCAAAATCTATCTAAGAAATAGAGCAAAGGCTCTTCCACTGCTGACTGCAAGGTCTAGAAAATAGATACTCAAGATGGACCTTCCCCATTATTCTCTTCTTTTATTGGGGGGGAGGAATATTAACATTGCTGAACTAAGTATTTGCTGTTTCCTAAGACCTGGAAATAAGGTTTCCACTAGCAACCTATTTTTTCCTTTTAGCATAATTACATTTTCACATTCAAAAACCTATTTATTGTGCAGACCAAATGGCAAGTGATACAGTTTTTTCTACTAATAAAGCTTTCTGATGGAAAATGTTAGTATTTAAAATAAATGCACACGGAGCTAAAAAGAGGAAAGATACTTTCTCAGAAATATGACAATACTTTCCTGAAAAGTCCAATCCTAACCACTTCCTCAAGCTGAAAGTATTGTATATTTTCCTGTTGTCTTCAGCAGGTACATTAAATTAAAATAATCAAGTGATTATGCAAACAGTCACTGCATAACGACACACACAGAGTAACACTATTCACACAATCAAGTCTGGAAAAGGTTACTTTTTGCATTAAAAGAACATCAGTAATAGGGCATGAATGCCAAAATCAGACATTATTCCATGGCAGGTTTTACTTACCAGAAGATGAGGTCCACAACCTTTGCTACTAAACTGTACTCAAAGAATCATAACCTTTCCAGTACACTATAAATCAGGATAGAATCATTTGGGCTTAAAAGTCTTACAATATACTTTACAGCGATATAGCATAATGGTATGCCTTTATTAAACCACCAGTTATGGCAAACTTCTAAATGCTGCTTTATTATTTAAAATCTGATAATGTATGTAAAAATATTTACCCATTACAATGTGCAACGCTGCAGTCACTGCATGCTTAATACCATAGAGAGTGTGGGCCAAAATATTAGTAGTACCTGTAAAAGCGAACACAAACTATTGTAAAAATAAGAGAGATACAGACTAGCAAGAAAAAATATACGTTTTTTGAATGAAGAAACTGAGACATTTACTGCATTTTCAAAAAAGAAAGCCTCCCCACAAATTACTTAGTCTTGGTAACAGCAGAAATGCTGAGTAGTACAAATTAAAACCATTAAAACTTCCAGAGGTCTGTAAGATCCTCTCTGCAAATTCATTCATAAGTGCCACAAAAAACAATGGGGGGGGGGGGGGGGGGGGGGGGGGGGGGGGGGGGGGGGGGGCGGCGGCGTGGGGAAAAGCTTCGCAAAAATTGCCTTTTTGTTTTTTTAAAACCATCTCCCTAAAAATCACTTCTTCTATACTGTGTTGTGCTGTACTGAGGAACTGTACTAGAAGGYAGATTATCTAATAAGACATATTTGGGGAATATTTTTAAGTTGGAAAAATAATATAATACCCAGCCAGTGTAAACCTGTACATTTCCCAGACAAAATTCTACTAGATCTAGTCTAAGATAGCTGCTGTGCCTCTTGCAGGCTACATTTTGGATTCTTAGAAGCAATAGCAAATAAAATTAATTACTGCACATCAGCTTTACATATGAGAACACATTAATGACTGAAAAACAGAGAACGTAGAATTTGACGCATGTCTGACAAATTGTTGACTTGCATTCAGTGCATTAAAATTGACCCATCTAACTTGTCTTTGTCATTGCCTGGACATTGGCAGACCTGTTGTACTGCTAGTCACTGGAAAGAAGAGATTAATTTATTTTGAAACAAGGGAATGAGTAGTAAATCAGCTGGTAAATTAAAAAAAAAAAAAAAGTCAAGAACTAGCAATGTGAGCATGGAGTTGGAAGAGAGAGTGGAAAACTAGCTATCAGTTTGTAAAAGAAAGAAGCATGATTCTGGAGACCATGTTTGGTGATTGGTATGTCAAGTCACTTTGCCTGTGTAAGAAACATGGATATACATGTAAATTTTGTCCTTCTGCTTTATTGTATAGGACGTTGTGTATTTGTGTATCAGCTGACTTTTAAACAGCAATTTATTTTAAAAATCCCAAACAAGGAATGGTTGCGTCTTTCCAAAACAGGTTTAGTTTTAACAGAATTTCAAGCTGATTCTGCTCATTGATCACATCTCTGGCGTTTCTTAGCCAAGCAGCAGGGCCATAGGCTTGACTTCTACAAAAATAAAGAACCAGGGCCTGCCACCAAGCGGGCAGAATATTGAGCTTGTTCATATCACTGATTAAGGGATGAATAATTCAGTAACAGATTAATTAAAATAACAAAAATTACAAAAGAACAATTTAGAATCTAACATTCCATAAAGGAATGAGTTCAGTTAGATTTTCAAATCATTTTCTTGTTGCTTGAATTATTTAATATGTTACAGCAGCAATAGACAATTCTGGATGCTAAGTTTGCCTTAAGTTTTATGGAAGCATTTAAACTCATCTTTCAAAAGTGAGGGAGAGAACAGAGGAAAGGGAAAGACTATCACATTTCAAACAAGAGGCACTCAATATTTAAATAAACACTTTTAAAAAAATCATGTACAAGACTGAAAAATTATGTTCATCCCAAAACTCTGCAATCTTTGATGTCACATTAGTGGTAGAAAAAAAAAAATACTAAATTCAGAAAGACTGATGTACATAGTTACAAAGCTCTAAAGGCATCTTGTCATTCTCATTCAGTATATGCTTAGATTTTTTTCAATAATTTCTTTGAATAAGATATTGTATATTTGTAAAATACAAATTTTATTACAAATTTTATACAAATATTACAATATTTGTAAAATAACTGGGAATTCTATCTCAGTATCTCACAGAGCACCTGTTATGTCCTTAGAGCACCTTAGTCTCTGAAAGTAATTCAGAATACTCAAAACCTCATGAAAGCCTTCATAACGTCAGAGAGGAGCTCCAAGTAAGGCTCTCAGGATTCCTACTATGTGAAGGATATAAGTGAGGTACATCTATTAAGATAACAGAGAAAAAACATTCTTTGAAGTTTACATCTCCAGTGGTACATGGAAGAAATCAGGTTACGTACAGTTTTATTCTTTGAACAATTAAAAAAAAAGTAATTTCATTCACATATTTCTCAGAATTTTATAGGTGATTATACTATTAATTTCTTTCTCCTTTTCCCAAAAATAGTAATGTTTAAATAAACCCAGCAAATTGGGATTATGAAGTACTTTGAAAGAAGAATAAACTGACAACTTCAAAAGTTAAATGCAAGTCTTTGCTTTTTTCTCCCAAAAGACAGTCTCTCTAAATACAGTAACAGGAAGTCCAGTTTATAGAATATTACAATTTCAATCATTTATATCAAATAACTCATATCCAACAACTCATCTAAAAGTAATTTGAGCTTTCCTTTCTGTACAAAACTCTATCCCAGCTGAAACCAGGACAGTAAATTTTTTTTTCCTAGTAGTTGGTATAGTGCTATGTTTTGGATTTAGTATGAGAAGAATGTTGATAACACACTGATGTTTTTAGTTGTTGCTAAGTAGTCTACCAGTCAAGGACTTTTCAGCTTCCCATGCTCTGCCAGGTGCACAAGAAGCTGGGAGGGAGCATAGTCAGGACAGCTAGCCCAACTGGCCAATGGGGTATTCCATACCATGTGACGTCATGCTCAGTATATAAAAGCTGGGGGAAGAAGAAGGAAGGGGGGGACGTTTGGAGTGATGGCGTTTGTCTTCCCAAGTAACYGTTACGCGTGATGGAGCCCTGCTTTCCTGGAGATGGCTGAACACCTGCCTGCCGATGGGAAGTAGTGAATGAATTCCTTGTTTTGCTTTGCTTGCGTGCGCGGCTTTTGCTTTACCTATTAAACTGTCTTTATCTCAACCCAYRAGTTTTCTCAYTTTTRCCCTTCCGATTCTCTCCCCCATCCCACCTGGGGGGAGTGAGCSAGCGGCTGTGTGGTGCTTAGTTGCTGGCTGGGGTTAAACCACGACAAATACACATAAAGAAAAGGAAAAAATTTAGCTCTAGGTTCCATTTACTATGCAAAATAGTGAGGTTTTCAATTCAGTGAACATAAAATACAGTTCTATAAGGAAAATTCAGCGATAAAAAAATTAGGTTTGACCTAAAAAGCAATTCTTCACAGAATAATACAAGTATATGCCCAACACCATTTCATGTTTGAATGACTTATGACATTTAACCTTTAGATTCAACTAATTCTGCTTAGCCAGTGAAGCTAGCTAAAGAAGTAGCTCAAAAATACCCAAATACTTCCTTCAATCAAATTTTTCCAACTCTTATCAACTTTTATGGGAACCTCTCCAAAACAAAGGAAATCACACACACAAAGAGCAGATCATGACAAGTCATGCAAATCATGTTTATTTCCTGTAAATTGACAACAGGGAAGTTGTTATTCTGAAAAAATATTTTTCTTTGTCACTGAAGATCAAGCTAATGAAAGAGTGCAAGGCGGAATATACTTCCGAAGATTAGGCTTGGTATGTCTTAAAACTGGGATTCCTCATTTAAGTAAGAGTAATTTATCAATACCGATGGCAGCAAGATAACAAATGACCACAGCTGAAGTCAATGCCAGTCTTCAGACTGGCTTTAATGAGAGTTAAATCTCATTCTTACTAAACAGGATAGGCACAAGTAATTGCATCCTTCTCTTAAATCTGTGGAGCTCATTAACATTTGCAGAAGTAAACAAGGCGAAACCCCACCCTTTCATGACTCCTGGGAAAATAAAACAAGTTCTGCCTGTGTTCAAAAACATAAGTAATGCATCCACCCTTCCACAAGCTGAAGATCTAGAACATGCGCAGTTTTGCAGTAGCAAGTACCATCACCACCTCTAAAAAACCCTTAATACATGCCTAACAGCATTTTGGTCCCAGTAATGACTGAATAATGTGTCTCATTCATTACCTAGGTCCTATACGAGCAGGATGCCACACACACACACAAGAAAAGCTTATCAACAGAACCAAAACAATTAAAGTTATCGTACAAAAAATATTAGAATATAAGCTTTGCTGATTTAAGTGGTGATTCAATAATAGTGGGTTTAATGCCATTGCTCATCTTCCCAAGTCAGCTAAAACTTTTTCTCCCCTATGTAAGCTCAGAATATTATTCACCAATAACAAGATGGTTCCCCTGAACACTATTGTATTACTTCAGAGACTAATAACCTTCTTTGATGCTCATGTATGGGCTTGCACCCCTCACAGATTACTAACAGTCACATTTTTAGATCTCACTCCAACTACTCAATTTACTGTAAAAAGGTTTCATCCATACAACTCCAGCATCTCTGTCACCAACATTTTTTTAAACAGAAACAAAGAAGATTTTATTATTCAAAAAATAGAGTTCTGTTCAAAATATGAACCCATTTTCCTGACATTACAAACAACTTCCTACAACCTCCTTCCTATGAAATGTGCAAAAGCATCACAGTAAGGACAAAGTATCTGCAGGTCGTGTAAAGCATGACTGATGAAGGTACCAAACAGAAATTGTAGAGAAAAAAATTGTCCTTGGAAGTGCAAGCACTTCTGCGGTACAATTAACTTAATTAACCAGACAACATGAATATTCATAAGGCTGTTAACGTCTCCCCCATCCAAACAGATAAATGTGATGTAATGACTTCCTAGTCAAGCATAGCTAAAATTCTGATGAAAACTGCACCAACATTTTGGTCCTTTGCCTGAAATATCACAGAAATTAACAGTCCCTCAGTAATATTTTATTTTCTGAATTAATTGGAAATCATGAATTTATTTAAATGAACCATTTAGGACCAAAAGGTTCCCAGTCATCAGATATAGATTGTCTCTTGTTCTGTAACAACTGGATAGCTTTTTTAATGTCCTTCCAGTTCCCCCTCCCCTTTCTCCCATTCCCCCTCCGTACAGTTTCTTAGCAGTAGTTCCCATAGCAACAAACACTCTCGCTAATGGCCAGCACTACAACTGCAGGCTTCCCCACATCTCATCCATTTGATTTGGACCAGAATAAGGTGGCTCAGTAGAGTATTTTAGTAAAAACACACTCCCCTCTGGAGCTTTCTCTTCAGGAGGTAAACTGTTTCAAGAGCAGCTCCTTCCCATCAGGTTGGCTGAAACTTCAAAATGCTGTCTTAACTACTTATAATAGAGGCTAAAACCAGATTTTAAGCCACTCAAATAATGCTATCCTGTAATACAGTTTCTATTCTTACTCGGCTGGAGAATCCTAATAATTTGGTACAATGGATTTCTTGGGGGGGTGGGGAGGGGGAGAATTGACCTTTGAGTTCCATCTTCTTCACGTACACAAGTATCATACTTACCTGTTTCCTAACTGACTACTTTTTGGACTATCAATAATATGGAAATAAAATAAGATATAGATTATTTTTAAGAACCTATTAAGGAGTTTCTCACACTATCATTCTATAAATTGTTCTCACCCTCTTTTAACAAAGTCTATGGCATTCTGTGTAACAAGCCATACAGCATTCTTTTGGGTTTACAAATCCTTTRCAAATCCTTCTTGATCATGACGTATTTGTCTTAAACTGAAGACAGTAAGCGCCAATGATGAGGCACAGTGACCCAAGCACGCCCAAACAGCATGGAGTCAAGTGACGGAGAGATTCCGTCTCAACACCATCAAGATATTCACAGCAGCTGAACTGGTAAGTGATGGTCCAACTGCTGTACTAAAATTCATTTGCTTCATGTCTTTAAGATTACTGTATCTTTTACCAATACATTTCCAAGGGTTTTTTAACTTGAAAAAAGCTAGTGTCATCTTGCATTTTTACAAGCAACTAGTCTCTGTCATAATGCTGTTTTAAGAAGTGCAAAGCAAGTCAGAGCACTTAAAACCTGCTTGCTCAGTTCGGAAGTGACTTGCTCCTTTTTTTGTAGAAAACTGAAAGCAACGATTTGCTGTTCACCTGGCTGCAGGAATTTTTTCCTTAGTAGTTAAAAACCTCTGAGAAATTACATCAAGTACTCACATCAACATCCACACCAGAGGGTAGCGTCCATGCAAAAATACCCCTCCTCTTTTAAAGAGAAGTGATTCGTATACCAGTCCAGAATCAACCCTGCCTGTACTAATTCTAGCTAAGCCTCCCTGCCTGGCCCAAGTTATACTCTGAGAAGGGCAGATACAAAAATTGGGAGGAGAAGGGACAAGGACACACCCCAAAACAAACAAACAACAACAACAAAAAAAACACACCACAAGATGCAAGTACAAGTTAATAAAGCAGCAAGAGGATTTTTCAAGTGTGATGCATACATTTTCAGGTCTGTAGAAGTAAAGGAGGGAGAAAGCAGTTTTGTGTGCACGCTATTTTTTTTTTTAAATATAATCCACAAAATGTATTCCTGGGACACCATTTAAAAATAGACCCTAAGCATGAATCCAGCTGAGAATCCTGCCAAGAAAACTGGAGAGAGAAGCGAAACAGCATGGCTTATATTAAGGAAATTCTAGAAAACAAAGTTTTCATTTGGTATCATTTCTGGCAGCAAATAAGGGCAAAACTTGATTTTTGCATGGATCAGCTGAAAATTATTTTAGTTTTTTTCTTCGCAAGCTTCTTCCTTTAGGCAAAGAGCTCATCTTGCCATTACTATAAATTATCATAATGATTTAAAATCTAGTCATTTGTAATCAATCTAAATCACTAATTTAGGACATTTATTCAATAGCTCCCTTAAGTAACTGAAGCTTTAGCACCAAGAACTGCCTTTAGTAGCCAAAACTGTAAAACATGCCAGAGGGACATAGAACAGTGATTTACAAAATGTAACAGTACCTTTTAGCCTCACCTGCTGGTATTACTCCGAGAGGAACCGGTGCTCGGACAGGCGTTGGTATATAGTCTGTGTCTTTTCCAGCATCTATCTGGGCTTTAAGTAGTAGACCATGAGCAACTTCGCTGACAGATCCGTCTCCACCGACACAAACTACCCTATTACGAAACAAAAATGCTAAACAGTTCAAAATAAACTCTTCCATAGCTGAGCAAACAAGTGGAAGGCCGCTATCACACACCATCTACATAACATTTCAAATAGCTAAAAACCATTCTTCCTTAAGAACAAGCTAAAGCTTCACTATCAGATCAGTGAATGTTAACTAACAAGATATAAGCATCCTTATTGCTTCCACCTGAGTAGGAGTAAATAGATTTAACAATCTACAAAGACTTTCTTGCCTTATCACACGTTATGCACGTGAACCGATTGGGTGGAAGAGTTAAGCACATGCTCAAGTGCCTTAGTGGAAAAGTTCTTTAAATCTTTCAATGCTGACCCACACAAGCATTCCAATGCTTTTTAATTGCCCTTACAATAACAACTCACCAAATATTACAATAAAATTAAAAATACTTGAATACAGCTAATTCTACACACTAGGCAGGCAGTTGAGGGATTTAGCAAGGTATAAAACCCTAGTGCCAGCAATCCTTTGCATGAAGGTACTTAATCACTGCTTCTGGAGCATGTAATTAAACTCCCACCTGCTGTGGCTATAGAGAGGAATGCATTTGTCTGTAAAAGCTCTGTTACGGCAAACATCTTTTTTTTTTTTTACCTCCTGTTTTTGTTTATTTAAGTAACTATTAAAGTGATTCTCCAAATTAGTAATGTTTGAAAGTTAAATGTTTTTAAGGTAAACACATTTTAATGATAAAAATAGTATAGTACACTCCAAGCATTTACAATATAAATGTCAGATTTACTTTAGGAGGCACTTACTTAAAATATCTTTCTTTCATGTATCTGTATGAATGCAGTTGTGAAACTATGTCCAATAATTCAACCAGATAAAACTGGTAAGATCTTTATAAGAAAATACTCATTATGTTATTAAATGTTTAAATTAAATTATCTCAGCTCCTTTAACATTTTTCTTCAGTTCCTATTATTATTTCCTAGCTATTTTTTAATTTCTAAATTTTTAGGAATGTTTCCTCTATCTAGCTAAACACTGCCCACATTAAAAAAAAGAGTATATAGAAAAAGTTTGGAGCGCATTTTCTTCCTGCTTGTAATCAGGAGTCATCTCCTGTCTTTTGTCTCATTTTTGGTTTAGATTGGTTTATTCCTAGGCTTAGAAGTTTCTGCCACAGCAGCAAAAACAGTTAATCTTTGTAGTCTGATAAATTGTACACCTGGAAGGACTTATGTGGATTGTCTTCTGGCTATTAAAAATTTTGAAAACAGATGTATTTTCTTCTGATTTTGGGGGGCTGTGTTTGTTGTTATTGGAAGTAGATGAAGAGTCCTAGGAATAACATAAAAATGCTGCTAACTTTAATTTTTATTAATTTAGCATTAATCATCAAGAGTTGCCTTTTTGGCTGGAAATAGAGATACTGTCAGGGACCAGGGATTCCAAAGTTAATCAGCGAGAACCAGCTATGCATAATGAGTAGAAAGTCTTGAGCAAACAGATTTGACTAAGACCTTGAAGAAGGCTTCTTAGAGGAAGAAACATCTGTCTAACCATCAGTCTAACCATCAGACACAAGTTTCTTAGTCAACTATTCACTAAAGTCTGACTAACCGGGGCTACTCTAAATATCCATAATACCTTAAGCTCTTGATTAGGGAAGAAATACACGCATGTATATTGTGTATTTCTGTCACTGTACAAACAAGAAGATGCAGCTAAGATAGCAGCATCACAAACGCATTCTCTCTATTTGTCACCAAGGCTTGGCCCCAAGGCGGGGGAAAAAAAGCACACTGTGAAGCTGGCAAAGTACCTAAATTTCCAGTGTTGGTAAGAAAAAAAAAAGTGGATAGCAAAAAAGGTGGAGTATATGAGATACATGACATATGCCTATGGTCTTGCAAAACAGAGTGGGAACTGGAGAAATCAGAGAAAAGAAAATATATATATAGAAACAAACAGCTTTGACAAAGAATTAAAACATAGCAGTATTGCTTACAGAAAGCACTGAGATACAAACTTCCAATTTACTACTGCAAATCATACGCTTCAATTTACTTCATATGCTGTTTAACATGTAAGGAACCATAACTCTCTCAGGGAGAAATTCAAGATCAGAAATTGTATGTTGCTATACTGCTTACCTACTGTAATGAATAAAAAACTGTTGTGTCTTGCCCTTTATACATTTTCACTTGAATTAGCTTTCAGTCAATCTGAAATAGGCAACACTTGAAAAGCACGAGCTGAGTTAGAGCAGCAGACTAATGCACGCAGGCAGGGCCTTCAGTCCACACCCAACTCACCGCCAGTCGCTTCCAAGCTTGGGCAAGGCAGATCAGGTCTACATGAACTCTGCCATGTAGAAATAGCACAAAGACTACCTTACCTCTTACCACCACATGCAGTGCCTTCCACATCTAAAAGGAGGTACAGAAGTGCTATTCTATTTTCTAAACGGGGAACTAAGTGACAGATAAAGTATCTGACTTGAACAGAACTGGACAGGAAGCCAGGGCAAAAGAGGAAAGAACTGAAGCCTGCCAAGTCACAAGCAATGCTGCTCAGGAGCCAAGTAAAACTTCTCAAGACTTAATGGAAACAGTGAAAAGACATTATGTCAGGTGGCTGCTAGAATTGCTAAAAGCGTAATTTTTCATCAGTAGAACAATTTCATTGTTGTGGAGTTAATTTTCAATTCAAACCAGATCCCATACATTTTCTGGTTTAATAAACCAAAATTGTCATTAAAATTTTATTTGGGAAAGACTGAGGTGGTTTGGGGGGCCTATTAGATTTTTATATCTATGCAAAAATTCTTAGGCTAGACAGCAACGGGGAAGTCACAAAGGACTTCACAGGAACATAATCAAAAGCATGCCATAAGCCTTTGAACAATTTGAAAAAGAAAATCCCAATTTCAAATATTCTCTTCCTGTTCTTAAGAACAACCCTAAAGATAAGGGAGAAGAGAGAGATTAGTGATGTTTTGTAGCTTTCTTTTTTAAAGTATCAGACCTTTAGCGTAATATGAATTCTGACCTCAGCCTACCAGTCTCTGTAGAAAGCATCCCAAGTTAGCTATTTAATAGGATATTTTTCTGTATTGTGTTTTATTGAATGAGTACATAGATGGAGGCCAGGCTATTTGAGAAGTTATAAAACTCATTTTTCAAACACCTCAGAAATTTCATTTTTGCTCCTGAACTCTGATAATAAAAGCTACTTAATTTCCACATGAGAAAAAAGAACAACACATAAACAGCTAACTTAGAAAGGACAGGGATCTTTTCACCTCAGAAATCCTAGCATCATATTGACTTAAGGGTTATTTTATTCCAGCTTCTTCTGTTCCTATTTGCCCTTAGTTCTGGCTACTGGAGAGAAGTCTTACAGRAGAAGTACTCCAGTACCTCTACCCAATGATCAAAGATGAAACAACTCAAATACAACTCAGAGTAGAACAGGTTTGTGCAAGAAGATACAACCCAGGCTTTTTCTTCTTTGTCTTCCTATCTGCTTCCCAGGACAAACTGGTTCCCCAGCTAGCACCCTAAAAGGCATGTCTTAATTGGAAAGAAATTATCCTCAGAATCTGGAATACATACATACATTTTCAGATATATTTTCTTACCTAATTCTGTAAGTTTCTAGACCTAATAGAAATTGATTAGACTATAAAACACTATTTAAGCCTTCTTGTATGGCTCACTGCATATTCCAATAAGAGTTGTAAGAATGCTGTAAGACTTCCACAGTATGGAAAACTATTCCTATGTATTATTGAATCTTGTTATTGATTGATTAATATAAAAATACCAAAGATTTCAGGATTAATCCACATAGCAAGGTCTTTAAAAATGATTGAACAAGCATTTTCACTCTTGACTTCAAATAAGTCTGAATGATTTTTTTTTTTTTTTTTAAATGGAAAAAACATTCAAGTTACTTTAAATAGTGTTCTCCTTAAGAACCATTTGAATGGATAGAGTGAAATACAAGGCACTTGTGTCATTCTTGCAAATACAGAGACTGAAGCTTTCATGAAGCATATTTAAGAAAGCTTTATGTTTATTTACCATCATTTATGAATCTAAAATACATACCTATTGTCAGTAAGTAATAAAAAACAAAGCGTCTAATGAGAACTGATTTTCTCAGGCTTAACATATATGTGAAACAGAGTAACTCATGAAATACCTACTAGCATAGTTTTGGATGGAATACAAATAAAGACTAATGTCATGAGGTTTACTAACATTCATTGTCACTAACCAACTTACCCATCAAATGCCTGGAGTTCACATTCTTTAAGTACTGAGAGAGCATGTCCTTCATATTCAGTTACTGTGGAAAATAACATTATTTAATTATCAGAAGATTAGATAATTTTAAAGGGTTTTTTAAATTTTTGCCCTTCTAACATAAGGAACACACAGCAATTCAGTTCAGATTTTTTTTTTTTAAAAACCATTAAATACATTAAAAGTATGAGAAAGTATGTTTTACACTTATGCTAGCTAAAAGGCAAGACACATTAAAACTCAGCTGCCATCAGACACATGGCTATTTAGGGCATTTAAATTCAGAGAATTAGAGAAAATGTTTGTTGCATCAAAATGCAAGTTTTAGCATTGACACAGTTGGTAAACTTCAGGAAAATGTAAGCATATCCTCAGTTAAGACTGAATTATTTCAGTATCAGTCAAATTTAATTGCCTTTGTGTTAGGATATGCAAATTGCTAAATCAAAAATATGAGGAGTTAAACACAGAAGTATGAAATCAAGCCAAATACCAGTGACAACAGAATATAACACACAGAAGAAGGTGGCACAAGAATACACCAGAGTTCATAGCCTCTGGAGGAAATGAATCTGTCACTCTACATTGATGTCTCTGTGTTTGCTGATACCCTATATAGTACTGTAAATGCCAGTGAAGACAGGATAAACTGGCATACTACAGATGGCACAAAGCATCATAACTACATTTAGCATTTTCTAGGCCAGCTTTGCCAGAAGAGACAGCCCAGCTGCAGCCACCCATCAAAGATTTTTGCTGACTGACATGACACTTGCAGATGGATTTTTTGTGTAAGAATGTGCATCATTATATGCAAAATTACATTAATCTTTCATGCTTGTCTGTCCCTGGTGCTAGCATAGTTCAAGGCTTTTCTCCAGTGTTTCTAAACACTGTTAAAATTATTAGTCTTGGTGTCTAAAACAATCATTCCGTATCTGTACCTGTTATAACAGTATTTCTACAGACTATTCAAATTCTGCTTACAAGAATTGAAAACACTTCTGTCTCTCTCTMTMTATATACACACACATACACAAGAATGCGTGTATATATAGTGAGTGTACATATTTAACTTTTTTTTTTTAAAAAGAAAACAAAATCAAAATAAAAGTGATAAAATGTTTACACTTCACACTAAACAACTGTATATCAGCATATAACTTCAAAATCTCCCAACCAGTATTAGCAAAGTTCTAGTGTTTGGTGTTTTGGGAATTCTTAATTAAAAACTAGAGTTATTTTGATTGTATCAAAGGCAGAGAATTATCATTTTGCTACAGAAATACCTATCACTATAATAGCTTTCAGGAATTATTTACAGAATTTACTTTCGTGCAGGACCTCTTCTGGAAGATCAAAGCACAATATTTAAGCTATCGTACTCAGTTTTGCTTTTACCAATGGGAACTATCCTTTTATCATTATCTGTAGATTGTGAAAAAAGTGACCAATAAAACTGTGCATCATGCAAAAATGCAGAAAGGTTCAAATATCTTAGACCTTAAACCCTTCCCATGAAAACATACAGTTGGTTACCAGGTTACGTGCCTTTTTAAATGAACATGATGACATTTAGAAAGTTATGAGTAAAGTCTAATTAAAATGGTATGATAAATAGGTTTTTATTTTGTAAAAGAAAGCATGCTCAGTGGTTTCCTAATGTAATGTATGTAAGTTATGTTTACTATTACAAATTAATTCACTCAAAGAACAAGGACATGAAAATAAAGAGGACTCATGTCTACAGAGAAATCAATAAAGGCAATAAAAATGACTAGTGTTAGCCAGATTGACAGGGACTCCATCCTCTTTGCATCTAATAGCTTAAGTTTGGAAGTTATATAGGACGACTACTGTAAGGCTTAACACTGGGGATAATTCCAAGAAATTTAAAATTTGATGAAAGAATGACAGAGGTACACAGCATCTATTTTGAAACATTGTGACAAAAAGGTAACAAAAAAAATGAAGTTTCCAGGAAAAACATATAGAAAATTGATCAAGTAGAAAAAAATTGAAAAAATCCAATAAAGACATAAAAAGACCATGTCTAAAAAGTTTTCTGCAGGCTTGAAAACCTCCAGAGGGACATGTAAAAGTCGTTCTGATAGCTGGAAAAAAGCTAGATGTTTGACTATTTGGTCTTGTTCCAATTCGGGGGGGGGGGGGGGGGGGGGGGAAACAAAAAAAACACACAATAAATTTTGGCAAGAGGAAGAAAGAGCTTCTTTCACCATTTGAGAAGGATTCAGATTACATATTTGGTAAAAATATTATCACAAAAATATTATTTAATGCTTTTTTCAACCATTTCTAATGCATAATTGAAGAAGTTTTCCTTTTTCAAGCACATTTTGTTCCCAACTTGTAAATTCCAGTACACATGAAGTTTCAAGTAATAGCATTCTGAAAGAAGCGCACTGACAGTGTACCTCATTTGAACAGTCACACATACTCCAATACATTGTAACACCCTGTCTCACCTAGCCAACAAGAAACTAAGGGTTCAGCCCCTACAGATAGAAAAAGCAACATAAAATTAGTTCCACACTTCAAAACATGGGACACTTCCATATGACACGTCTAAATACTGGCACTCATGTCACAGACTAATGTCAATAGGATTAAAACTGCTAATGATAACACCAGATTAACTGGGGTTGACACTGGATGAAAAAATATATTAATGTTATTTACTGTATAGTAAGTTTAAACCAATGTTATTTGTCCAATTCTCAATCACTCTTTTCCTTTGTGATTCTGCCCTAAAAATGGGGGTGTGGGGAAGGCTGTTGTTTTTGCCTAGACATCCAGCTTGTAATTGTGCATAAACGGAAGCAGAAGAGTGAAAACTAGGAAGAGAAGTGAGACAAACTAGGAGTCTGCTGGGACTACCTTTATTTCTTTTCAGTATGTGTAAGATTTTGCAAGATACTAATATATTTCTAAAATACTAGCTCCAATTATCACTAGTTGCCAGTACTTGTAGGTATCCCAAGTGTGGGGTGAGCTTTTGATGAACTGGATTTTTAGAAGAGTCACTGTTGTTCTCCTAACAGCCTTATCCCAGCTGCAGCACTCAAGATTGCCAAACTCTTAAAAGACTGTATAAAGACCAGTTTTTAAGTATTGCTTAGCCTTAGCTACCAGTTAAAGTACTGTTTCAGTTTAAATTTGCTAATTCCCACTTTCTACTGCACTGAGCACTCCAGAGATTTGTTTATTCCATGTAACAAAAATAACCCAAAAAACCAACAGAACACAATCCACTCTATTTTGGTTAATTTCACTAAAATTAATACATCTGTAGCGTGCAAAGTAATTTGGCAAAAAAAAAGAAAACCCTACCAAATTTAAAGATAATTGGAGAAAGTAAATGCTATTTCAGAACTCGCTTATTTACAGACATGCCTTTCGACTGCTGTATATCCATGAGTAGGAGAGAATACCTCCACTCCAAACTCCTAAAAAATGTTTATTCCAACAGAAGTTACAATGAAGAATAAGATCYGGCAAGCTTGATCACATCGCAA
Organism: Phoebastria nigripes; assembly: GCA_035582835.1. Classification (NCBI taxonomy): domain Eukaryota; kingdom Metazoa; phylum Chordata; class Aves; order Procellariiformes; family Diomedeidae; genus Phoebastria; species Phoebastria nigripes. Next base: position 3,618,370 of record JAYKAV010000445.1, on the reverse strand, counting down.
GCAACAGCCAGCTACCAAAATACAAGATTGGATGAGGAGAGCTCTGTCTTTCAGCACTCCACTGTCAAAGTTTTTTGAGTTTATTTTTTTAGTAACCTGCAAGTCTTGTATTGTGTATGTGCTGGAAGTCACTTCAGAGGTTCAAATTTGCTTTAAGATTTTTGTGTACAATTAATTTTAAGCTTTAAATATGTGTATGTGAAAAGACTAGAAGTGAACCATCTTCACYGTAAAAATTGTACAAAAGCCTTCAAAACTTTACTACCTAATACACCTTTGTACACCACTATGTATGTAAATATTGGCCATGTTTCAAAAAAGTGGTGACAGCAAGATGCACACTCCAACTTCACAAAATCCAAAATAATTATGGGAGGAAAAAAACCTGTTCAAATTACTTGAAATGAGGCACTTAGTTTTATTAGAAGATGGTACAAGTAGACAGGACTTTCACTCAGCACCCACCACCACCTCCCCTCCCCCCCCCCTTTTTTTTTTAATGCATAGTTCTTAATTATTTAGTTCTCGACTAGCATTTGAAACTGTAATGTAGTTTTCTCGTTTTGCCTGTAGGAGGAGTGTTAGGCAGCTAATAAGCACAATAGTATTTGGACATTCCCAAAATAATATCCTTATTTTAAGGATAAGCCATTAAACATTTATCTGGCTAAAAACAGAAGTTTCTTTTCAAAATTTAAAAATAAAAATAAAAATAAACTTTAAACTGTTTTTATTCATTAGGAAGAATGTTTTTAAAACCACTACAAATTATATTCATAGCTTATATTAAATTCTGTGAATTAATCTAAAAAACTAATGATACAGATTTGGCTTAGTAGTTCAGCTTTAGGATTCCAGGTGACATTACATAGCTAAAAATGTAATCTTATACAGGTTAATTATAATGCTGCCTTTAACAGAGTTTAACAAACAAGGTTACGTTCACAGTAAAGACAGAAGAAACACTAACCAGTAGTAAGGAATAAAATTTTTTAAAATGTAATTTTCTTCAAATAGTTGCTTAAAGTAAACTAATAACTAATTTAACAATATGACGTAGTCAGTAATCTCTAACTAAGTTTTGCATGACAAAAAAAGCCTTTTTTTAAAAAATTGTGACCAAACAAGGCTAAGTTCAATTTCTAAGAAGACAGCATTATTCTTAATCTGTTTACAATATCATCTATGCCTTGCAGGTGAAAAACATGTCTGTGAGAATCAAAACTTATATAAAGCTGCTGGCATTCCCTTGTCAATTAAGGGAAGTTAAGAAATTATCACTACAGAATTCTAACACAGACTGAATCTTTTTCACACTTATTCTCATGCGTCTTTAATCTTCAATTGATTTTACTTTAAAAATTGTGGGCTAAGTAATTTAAAAATACATAGATACAGGCAATAAAATTCGTAAGATAAATCTCATATACAAACACTTATTGCATTATTATATCCTCATGCCTAAATCAGACTTGCTCAGAATGATTTTTGGCCTGCAACCTGAACCAGTCATGATTTCACAAGAAGTTTAAGGGACAACAGTAGGATGAGCCCTCTGTCTTATAATTTGTTTAAGCTGGAACTGATATTTTGCAAACCAATTACAACAGACAGAGGAAAAAGACTTTTTGGTGTTAAAATGTCTTGCATCAGAGTTTACACTTCACATGGGTATGAAACGCATAATGAAAAATTAGCAGTGTATTAAAGGGAATTGTAATACTATGGATAAAAAAATTATTTGGAATGGGAAATACTAATATCATTTCTCTGTAAACTTGGGTGGTTTTTGGGACCAAATCTGATGCAGCATAAATTTCAGTCTCTTCACAGAAGGGGGCAGAAGTAATGATCAGATCATTAATATTTTACTGCTTTAAGAAAATTCTTTGTTTCCCTGTTCAATTTCTTATAAAAAGTCAATCAAATAAAACAGCCAAAGGGCAAATTCAGGACATAAAGCAGAACTCTGGCAGAAATTGGGGCCTTAAATCCAAACCTGCTATCGGGAACCCATTGTTGAGCAGAACGCAGCATCACTACAACATYAAAGTTGTACCTTTGCGTTCTCCAGACACCAAGTCGTGCCCACGTGCCTCGTGAGAACTGCCCTTGTCATCACAGAACTTAATCACTTAGGCTTCCAGGTCATCCCTGAAACTGAGTCAGAATCCAGAAACGATGTGTCCTTCGGATAAGCCCCTCTTATAATGTCAGGCCAATAGCTGTTCTCAGAAGTGAAGTAATGTTTAAGGACATGTGTTTGTCAGAATGCAGGAACAACTCTTAGCAAGCACATACAAGACCGTCAGACATTAAACGCTTGTTTCTTTTTATAGAATGCTTGCTTTAAAAAATACGAAAAATATATTACTAGCATTGATAGCTATAGGGGAAAAATACTCAATGAATAACAGAATTACTAAAACTTTTTGATGAAATAAAAATATATTGCATTGTATTAACTACAGCTCCAAATGCACTACTTGCAGGCAAAGCCAATAAGGATTAGTAGTAAATTCAAATTGTCTTGCATGCTTAAGTACTAGTTTCACAAAGGATTAAACTATGCTTTTGAAGCAACTTACCTGTGACATCAGTTTTGATGTCAGCAAGCTTAAAAAGAGGTGCAACTTGTTCATAATAAACATGAGTGGCTTCTCTTTTGTGGCTGCTTGGATTAACAAACACCTTCAAGGATTTTGGTCTATTTTGAAAGCCTAAAAAGAAAACACAGAACATTCAAGACTACACACAGCTCGGTTATTTTTACAGCTTAACTGATTTTTTTAATATTAGAACCATTACAGTACTTTAACAGGATAAGTAAATTACAGTCTAAGAAAAGTCTCAATTTTTTCTTGGATGTGTGCTATTTATCTTGAAATTACAGTACTGATTACTCTTGTGTGTACAGCTAATAAACAGTAGAAATTAATCACACACTAACTAAAACATTGTAGGAATGAGAAAAAAAGTATATGTCATAATCTAGTTAAACGCTGATACAGGAGCAGGGTGAATGTGGAGAAGTTATAAGATTGGGCAACAAAAAAAACCCAAACATCAAAACATATCTTTTTGGGAATTTAATATGAAACACTCCCTGCAGGCGTATGACAGTAACACCCAACCAAACTGATACTACAGCCCAATACTTTTGTTTTCTGAGATCGCAAATCAAACAGTGCAAAGGAAATTCCCTCATCTTGAAAGAGGTCAGAAGATCAAAATATTACAATTATAAAAGTCCCATAGATAATTTTTTCACTTATTTAAACACATCAAAGAATCTGGAAATGAAAACTAGCACTTTATCCAGTTTGTGTTAGTAAATCTTAGATGATTTCTTAAAGATAATGAAGGAAATTACTGGATCAGTTTGCTGCTATAACCTGAAAGCATACATAAAAAACAAGATTTTTAATTATAGTTATGGCAAAATTTTACACACAATGCCATGTCATTGCATGGCAAATTAATCCTGATGAATCCTTAATGCCTGGTGAATCCTGAATGTCTTTAGTAATAAGCCTTAGTACCTGTATTAAAAAGTATCTCCTTTGGAAAGGAGATGAGAAGAAAATAGGGAACTTAGTGAGGAGAGCTAATGTGCTGGAGGGCAGGGCTGCCATTCACAAGGACCTTGATTAGCTACAAGAAAGATTTGACAAAAGCCTCAAGATGTTCAATAAAGACAAACATGAAGTCCAGCAAAACCCTAACAGTGCAGGCTGGGGACTGACCAACTATGCAGCACCTCTTTAGAGAGCATCTGAAGTTCCTGATGGACAAGGAGTTGAACATGAGAAAACAGTGTGCCCTTGACGCCATGAAGGCTAAGTGCTTACTGGGTTGCATTAACAAGAAGATGACCAGCAGTTCAAAGGATGTGATTATGCCCTTGTATTACAAGTCTTTTGAGCCTGAATCTCAAAAACTGCAACCACGTTTAGGCCCCCCAGCACAAGACTGATCAAGTGGAGTGAGTCCAACAGAGAACTGTGACTTTGGCAAGGGGGCTGGAACAAGCCACGTACAAGAGGCAGAGGTAGCAGGCTTTGTATAGCCTTGAGAACAGAGTATCTATCTTAAATGCTGTCCTTAAGTATCTACTGTGGGACTGGGACTAACACAGACTACCAAGACAGGCTTCTTGCAGGTGCAAGGACAAAAAGGCAACGGACACAAGTTGCAGCAGGGTATATTCCGATCTGAAATAAGGAAAACACTCTTCACAATGAGGGCAGTTAAGCTATGGATCACATTGCTTAGAGATTTTCAGAACTTATCTGGACATGGCTTTTAGCAACCTGATCTTGTTTAGAAGCTCACCTGCTCTGAGCAGGAGGCTGGAATAGATAATCTCTAGAGGTCCATTCCAACCTAAATTATTCTTGATTCTCTGGAAACAGAAACAAGCACTGCAGGTATGTACTGGTAATTTCTAATCATAGTAATTACAACACAAATAAGGAAGACTACCTAGAACACAAAAGTTCCTAAGGACTATTAAAAGATACAAATCTTAAAGACGTTATAATAATCATTATTCAAGACACTTACTGGAAATCTGCTAGGGTATTATTGCAGTCTTTTAGAAGTTATAAGAATATTAAGGCCAAAAAAATAATTTCTGTGACTTGATATTTTTCCTAAAGTACCAATAGAAATTAAATGGAAAACTACCAGAATAAGGACTCCTGATTTAACAGAAAAGAGATTTAGCCACATTCATTAACGTGCTGTCATGTTTCTTATCTTCTCTACAGGAGCTCCTACTTGTGATCAGCTGGCCCTAACTGCTCAACCTCCACCAACACCCAGAGCCAGAAAACTGTAAAAACTGACTACAGAGTCTTTAATTTGTAAGTAAAGTATATCTTTAAACATAATATATACACACATACACATTTGTAATACACAAAGCAGAGGGAAAAAGGAGAGTACAGAGTTGGTAGAAGTAGGAAAAGATGATGAAGTGTTATAAATTCTGTTACCCAGACAGTGCGAGTTACGATTCATTTTCTGTTACTGTTAAACCACCATTAGGAGAAAGCTGAAGGAAAAAAAGCAAACATCGATATCTCACTTAAATTTTTATACATAAAACTGAAAAACAGTTAAGTCCCAGGTGGCAATACAAAGTTTTAAAAGAAAACATAAACAGGCAAAGGAATACAGAAGTTTCAACTGGTGGGAAAAAAAATTCTTAGATTTTTAAGGAAACTTAATTGAATTTTTGTTTCCTTTTTTTTTTAAACAAAAAATTCATTCATTAAATTATTCTCAAACAGGAACTGTATTTATGATTATATATATTAGGCTATCATTGAAAAGTAGATCAGAGTTAATACATAAATCCTAGTGAGATTTTCAAGAATCAAATGAATTCACAGGATAAAATTGTTATTCTCTTTATGACTACTTGAATATCAATTCACTTTTGTAGAAAGGCAAACTATTTTATTTATAGAACTAGGTATCACAAACACAGCATTTGAGCAGAGATACAGTACACTACTGATGTGGGGGTTTTGTGCAAAATGATTGTCAACTGACATGAATGGATGATCACGACAAAAATTATTATTTATCATTCCCAGCGTGCACTGGACAGGTTATAACACGCCAAACAACTGAGTTTAATGAAAGAATATCCAATAACAGTCAAAAATTAAACTTTCCCACAATTATATAGTGAAACTTCTTTAAAAGTATTTTTAAATAAGAGTTGTCTTTTAATGTTCTTTAACAACATCTATACGAATGAATCAATCTCATTTACTACAGTCTGCAACTGATTTCAGTCTGTCAGCCTTTTGGTGCTCTCCTAACTGGTATTCTGTTATTGTTTTCTGTGGCTGCTCCATTTGAAATGAACCAGCAGCCTAAAGCAGGAAGGCCAACTGTTCCTCTAGTACTAACAAATGTGCTAATATGCACTAGTTTAAACTTGATCTATCAAGTGAATCAGTGAACCATGAAGGGTGGTGGGTCAATCAGGGTGTTCTGAAAACAAAGGCTCATAGGGCAGCAGAGACGCTATGCTCAGACATACATCTGTGCTGCTTTCAGTTCTTAGCTTTATGAAAATGGGTTTATGTTACAAAAGTTAAGAGCCTGGAATCATGTCATTATTGCATACATTTATAAATACTTTATACAACAGTAAGAATATTATACATGAGGAAAACTAATAATATGAGACAGATTTGTTAATGTAACTATGGAGACACCACTGTTAATATTAACTAACCAAAGTTAATGTTTAACATTAATGGTTTAATTAAAACTTCATGCATGAAGTTTCAGACATTCATATCAAATCCCAGTGTGAGAGATACCACAGAATAGTAGATAAAAATAAAATGCACTTCATCCATTTTTTGCTACTTTATCATTTATTCTTAACCATATTTACTGTCTTCTGTTAGTTTACAGAAAACTTTTTCAAACCAACTGTTAATAAGTCTTATCTTGCTAAAAAAAAATTCAAATAAATGGATAAGCATTGATAATTATGCATTTTCCCTCATTTGTGGGGCTGTCTTAACCCTTTAAGTAACACTAGGCATCTGCATGCACAGAGGATTTTAAATTAAACAGTGAATTCCACTGACACAGCATGTCCACTGTACATGCCCGTAAGTCCAGTACAAAAAGATGTGATGTATAAATGGAAATCACTGAGAGTCAGGTGTACAACGGGTCTGACATGAGATCAACAGCATATTAGAATCTAAGTTGCCATGTGGGGTTTTCCAGGAGCCAGTCCAGAACCAAGGCTCCATAAGTGCACGCCTTAAGGTGGCAGTGGTTATTTTACATCAGTTTAACAAATATGTGATATACAGAAGATCAGTTTTCCTGAACACCATATCATTGAGCAAGTTCTTCATATCTAGCTGGCATGCATCTGAACAGCAGCAATGTTATGTGGAAAATCAACGTTACGCAGAAAATAAGAACTTATTTAAAAATGGGAAGACGTGTGTTGTTACCCTGTCACACACACACACAAAAAAACATAATAGCAGCCACTGTAACTAAATTCTAAACAACTATATTATACCTGTGTGCTCACTTATATGATGACAGGCTTCATAAAAAATTATAGCCTAGTTAGACTTTAAATTGAAGTACTCTGAACACAAATTCAAAGCAACAGAGGATACTCACTATGAAGAGAGTAAGAATGAACAGGAAAAACCATGCAAGAAACATTCATGTCAGACACAAAACGCACAGTAAACGGGAAACTGTGTACATGGTATTTCAGAAAAAAATGAAATCTTCACTAGAACAAATTTCCAGATAAAACTCTAGCTCGTATCTTCACTGATAAACTTGCTGTTGTTGTTCCTTAATTAATGTATATGCGTAAAAATCTAAAAACCTGTCAAAGATTAAGGTAAACAAATAGAAATTGCATTTATTTTCAAAGGAGACACACCTTTTAGTAATATTTAGCCATTCTGACAAATGAAAGTACATGTTTACTGACAGCCATACCCAAACACATATATACTCTACTTTGGTAAATCACCTGCTTTTAATTTGCTCCAGCCCAGAAGCAATAAAAAAACATCAAGTAAATAATGCAGCAGTTAATGAAAATTTACTTTGTGATCAGATAGATTAGAAAAAAGACACGTACACTTAAATTTTGACTATTTTAGAAGGATGAAATTTTAACTTTATCCTGCAGTTCATAAGGAAACCAAAAAGGAGCCAATTTGAGTTCATTAACAAAGATGTCACCAGCACTATTATGAAAACAAGCTGTGGCAAAAAATATGAAAATTCATCACTGTTTCAAGCAGAGGTATATCAATGAGCCTTTTGAGATTTCAGTTACTGAGGAATCAACAGAACTTATCTGCATTTTATACTTTTAGCCCAGACTTGAATCCCACTGGGAACTTCCTACCAATGTTTGGTACATTTTAAATCAGAAGACTTTTTTCTGAATTATACGATTACTATACCATCACTGTTTCAATTAATGATAATGTGTCTCTGCCACACTGAATGAAGAAATGCTGCTGCTTTTTTGCTGATTTTCTGGATAGAAAGGTAGTTTGAATATATACTCAGACTTCAAAATTTAACAGTGTGAAAACTACTTTTATTGTAATTACAGAACTTAAAACAATATACACATTAGTAAATGATATTTTGAGGATTGTGTTTCGTTATTTTTTCCCCTCTGAGTCCTGATTATTCCTGAAGTAAAAGGAAAGGAGAAAAATGTACTGATTAGAGATCAAGAAAAATCTGCACAAGGTTTGAGCTTCTGGAGAAAGACTGATACTGAAGGAAGAACTAGAAACAGCAACGTTGCACAGAATGCTTTTTTCAGGTTCAGGTGGCTTCCAATTACAAAGCTATAAAACAGAGACTGCACCTCGAAGTCAAGGCAACCTGAGCAAGAGATACTGCAGCTTTTTTTCTGTGAACATATGGTATCACTGCTCCTGATGGATGGAGGGTAATCTGGGAACAAAACAGACATTTGCTCCTTATGCAAATGTCCTTGCCTTTATGGGTAGCTGGAGATCTGCAAGAATCTTGGCACTTCTGCAGGTTTAGATATTTCATGATAAAGTCTTTCAAAAAGGGGCAGGGGAAGGCACTTTTTAATACACATTTTTATTTGGAAAATCCAAAGAATATTGTAAGCAAACAATGTAAGAATGCACCATTAATAACTCATGTTATTTTACTTTCTCTAATATCTGCTTTTGACAAAGTCACTTTACTAGAAGTACACTATAAATCACTATTGAAAGTGTTGTTACAAATGCTACAGATGTGTAAGATTTGCATTCTGTAATCTGGCTCAGTATTAACAATTCAGCTGGAGATTTAATAGTTATTACAAGATGGATTATTTTTCTTCTGTAATAAACAAACTCATTTGCTATAGTATGTAAACAGAGACACATTTTGGAGCTAAAATCAGAGAGTTTGGTTTGTGTGGGGTTTTTTTGTTTTGTTTTTTTAAATCACAAGTGTGCTATATTCTGTGTCTTTCCAACTTTGATGGKATTAAATTACAGTGAAAGGCTTTGCTTTGTTCGTTTTTTTTTCCCCTAAATGGTGAATATTTTTTTCTTAAATTTGATACAGCTTCCATGAAAAAAATGCAACTATCATGGGYTAAACAAAGCATCCTGAAACTGGCATTAGCCCAGACAAACACAGAAAGATATATTTAAAATAAAGAATTGCCTCTCATCACTAGCTAGCGTCAATACATTTTGTATCAAATTATACAGTAAGAGTCCTACAGAACCTTAAGAGCACTTCCACCTGTGAATTTATGAAGAAGAGGAAAGCCTCTCCCATTAGTCTCTTAAAGAATCTGCAGGTCTCAAGTGGGAGCTCCTAAACAGTCACTGGGAAGTCCCTGAAGAGTTCCCAGGATTGCAGCAACTGTAGTACCATCAGATGTGCTGCAATTCTGAGTGAAAACATCAACAATATATTTTATTTCTATAAGAATCAGATTTCCCAGAAGACTCTTCAGGCAGAATACAGTAAGCTACTTATTTTCAGTAGCTTCCAAAACACTTCCAAAAAGTAGCATTAATTTTTTTAATTTTTACAGATGCATTAGTCAATTATTGTCACTTTCCTAAATTTTACACTTCACCATGTAGAACTTCAGTAGTAAACAAAATTTTCCAGCAATAACATTCATATCTTTGTGTCTTAATTTCCACAGGAAAAATATTTTTCTAAGTTTCACTCAACCTTACGCATTGCCAATAGAAACAAGTCTGAAATAATAATGACATCAACCCCAATTAAGTGCTTACCATTCAAAATTTCCTTTAGATGTCTAAACCATGAATGACAATGATCTTCGCTTAAGTTATTTAAATGGATTGCACAGTCTGTTAGTTTATTTTCTTCTTTATTCAAGCATTTAAAAACTGTGATACCCAACAAAGTACCACCTTTTTTCTGTCCTACAAAACGACGACGTTTCAGTTTTACTGAAAAGACATCTTTCATTTCAATAACCTCCTCTTGAGCCTGTAAAACCATATGGGAATCACCTGTAGTGGAAAAAAGAAAAAAAAAAAAAAAAGTGTTATCAACATGATTAGGAGTAATATCTAAAAAAATATTGTTATGGCTTCATCTCTAGCTTCACTGGTTGCATCTGCTCCTGCCTATATTGAAACTTATTATATATCATTTGCCTCAGTCACTGGTCTTATACTTTACCAACTTTCTGTTATTTAGGTTAGGTATCCAGCTATACAAATAGTATGATTTCAAAGAGGCAATTTAATCCCTTTTCTGATATTTAAAAAACCAAATAAAATTGCAGGCTCCAAGAACAGTGAGTGAGTGAGTGTGAGTGAGCGTGTGTGAGTGTGTTTGCATTCAAAAAGCAAATTCTTCATTGTATTCTCCTAAATCATAGCTCTTGGAGATCAGAAAGTGTGCTATGACCCAAGCTGACTATATGCCAAATTTATTTTTTCATTTGATACAACTGCTGCCTTTTGGGTTTAGACTAGCAACATATCAGAAAATAATTAAGCAAAAATAGAAAAATAAACCAAAAGCGTGTCACCCATCTTATCTTGCATTTTTGAGTTATGAATTTACTTAAAAGACAAGTAAAAGAAAAATAGTTTCAAAAGTTCTTGTGACAGTTCAAGACCCACACCCCAGGGGAGATTTGTGTTAGGCTGGCACACTAATTGAAGGTTTTCTTATCTCGGGGCTGTTGTACACATGGGCTCTGGCTGCAGACACTATCACTGCAGTGACATTAGTTCCAAATGCCTTTTAGAGATGTATCAACTGAACCACCGTGGTACAGGCTTCTCCTTTTTCTGCCCTCTTGAGCTGTAAAACACCTGATTCCTCAAAAACAAAGTCAAATACACAGACTGAAAGAAAAGTGTCACCATTCCTGTAGGTGTCAGATACTCTGAACACGAAAAGAAAACTTTCCCTGCTTGCTTTGTAATTACAGCGGATCCGATACGCTAGACCAATAAAGGTCCCTTTGCAGCCCAAGGCAAGAAAAGCTAGAAACCAGAAACCTTTTCCAAATCTAGCAACAGCTCAGTCAAGTGATTTCTCAATAGCAAAAGCCATACCAGATTCTGTTTGATGAATATTTGCTGCATGCGGTACTGAAGTGCCAGAGAGAAGCTGCAAAAGTCTATTTTAACTGGAGAAGATGGACAGCACTGCAGGTGTGAGACTGCAAAATCAAGTATCACCTATTTCATTACAGCACATGAAGCTGAGGGCTTCAGAAAGTCATACTTTTTCTGAGCAGAAAAAAGCAGCCTGCATCAATTCTTGTAACAGTTTTTAACGCTGGCATTTCTCCACATCATTTCTTGAACCAGACTATGCAGTGATCATCTTTCTATCCAGAAATCCTGGAGGATTGCACCTCAGCAATACTAACACAGCTAAAGCTCAGGTCAGTATTTCCTCTCCTGACAATTCTCAACCAACCCATTTTGGTATTTTTCCTATTCCATACCAAATAACCTACTGCATGACCTTATTGTGTTTCCCACACATTTTTCCAACTTGTTACATTTTTACCATCTTAATTTCTCCATATGTCATCTACTAAGGTGTAAAATTCGACTAAAACCATTCCATACTCAGCAGGAATACTGTGACAAGTAAATGTTTGTGTGCGCTGAGATAGTACACGGGAAATTGTCTGTAGTGCAGATTTTCAGAAGTACACAGCAAATAAACAGAAGGCAACTCACCAAACAATATAAAACAAAACAAATCTTAAAGTACTATAATGACTGCTGTAAAAGTATTTTCTATAAGATACATGGAATGAAACCAGGGAACTGAGAGAAAAAAAAAATTGTATGATTCCATTTGTACTATGATTTTGCATAGACTCAAAGGGTGAGTGGACGTTGTACAAGCATGTACTTAATACTAACATTACCAAATCCGAGATCTTGATATTATTCAAACTTTGTATTGCTCTTCTAAAACATTTGGGGGTAAACAGTCTTTGTAGGCCTTAAATGAAACACTTACCTAGAACTACATAGTTTATTACCTTTATTTAAGACTTGTTTTAATTTTAAAAACAGAATTTTCAAGGGGGTCTGCTTATCTTTTTCCAGAAAGTCTCACTGGCAGACACACAGAACACTGAAAATTCCAGCACGCAAACTCAATGTTTTAGGAAAATTGGTAAACATAAAAACACATGAAATATAACAACTGTTCTGCAGCAACAACCGAGCTGCAGCATTTATTCCCCCAGACCAATACAAATATGCTAAATGGGTTTGCTTTTTAAATATTTTTAAACAAGTAACATTTTGGATTAAACTATTACTTTTGCTGAGAATATCACAAATTCTGTTATGCTAATGTTATGCATATGCATCACAAATAAATTACAGACATTAGCCTATTTGTCCTGCACAAATCAAGTAAAATGAAGGCCTGTTAAAATACTTTTTATTCCCCTTACTAGCTTTCATAGAATGACATTTATTCATAAGCCAGGCAAGGCTTGTCTTGTCTTTTCTTTTCATGCTACTATTTCAGCCAGWGTCTTATTGCTTTTACATCCTTCTCCTACTCTGTATTTGTCAAATTCTTGTGTTGCTTAGATACACATCAAAACTTTTGAAAATTGAAATAATACATTCTTACTAGGCTGCACTACACTTTCAAAAATAGTATTTGACTCTAGTTGTTCTACTGAAATACATTTTCAGATACAGCTTGGAGAACCATATAAACTGTAGGAATACTGAATCATACAAAAGCATCACCCTTGAGTTTTAAATTGTAGAGGAAATATTGAACTATCTAGTAGGATTAGGACAGCCAATTTTTACTAAAGTTGAGAAGAATCTGTATAAAAGTCCCTAGGCACATTCTGTAATTTTCATCTTCTATTTTTACGGAAAATAAGATCATCGCAAGTGCAGTAAAATTTTATAAAACAATTCAGAAAATTTAAGCAGGAGCTACATTTATAAAATATTTCTAGTATGTGATAACAACCAAGTTTACTTTAAAAATAAAGTATATATTGGATTAGACACTTTTTTAAACTTCAAAAAACCTATTGGTTCGTTAGTATCATATTGTTTATTGCTAGCTGTTTCAGGACATTAACTGTCCTCTCACATTACTTAGAAAGATATTGGGTACCATCTGTTCTTGCAAGAGATTTAAGTATACATCTATTAGATATCATGCTATTTATTTAATTCAGTACCCACTTCCCATTGTTGTATCTTCTGAAAAAAAAGTCAATTTAATTACAAGGAATAAAGATAATCTCTTCTACCAGGCTGCCCTGTCATCATGAGAGCAGAGAGGGAACCTGTATAAAGTAGGTTACAGGCGTTAGGAAGAATAAAACTAACAGCACTTAACATCTAACAAAGATCTAACAAAAACAGAATATATGGCACTTTAAAAAAATTACTATAAGCCAAGGGCTTGTCTAAATCAATCTCAGCACATCTGTCTGATGTAGAGCGTAAACAGGATTAGAGTTGGATTTATCTGCTTGACGCTAATTGTACTCACAGTTTCTGCACATGTCCACTTTTTTTTTTTTCCCCAAATACAGCATGAAAAAAAGCCTGCCTGGATATATGAATTTCTATGAAGTTTTATGCCCCTATTTATCCTCTTACTGATTTCAAGCAATGAGACTATCTTACATTTTCCCTATTTATGGTAGTCTAATCTCTTATTTAATAAAAAATTATGTCTAAATACACCACAGTGAGCTAAATCAAAGGCTGAGGGACTAATTCACTCAAATACAGTTTAATTGTAAATAGCAAACCAAATTTTAATTAGTTAAGAGTGTTAAACTAGGCTTTAAACAAATAGATTATCTCATGTTTACAGCAAAATTGATGAAAACATACACAAAGAAAAAAGTAGTACTACTGAAAAATAGAACAGTTTGTAAAGAGAAGCGTGTTATTAAAATATAAACACTGACACTTCAACAATAAAACATTTATTGGACTGTTTTCCTATAATAGAGGCCCAACATCTAGAAGTGGTGTTTGAGGACTTAAATTTCTATAACAAATTTCTGGAGTACATGGGAAACAGTAGAGAATATACATGAAATGTAGCTGTATAGTTCAAGTATGAGAATTGGACATGAAGGAAAATGTGTTATACTCCTTTGGTCATAAATTCTTCCTATGACCTTTGGCACGACACCTAGCCCCACTTAACTACATTTAATAGATAAATCTCTTACACATTTTAGGCTCTCTGTCCCATTATGCTCTCAAAGTTTACTTCATTAATAGTTGATTGCCATAGCTGAGTGCAGTGTAACATAATAGAAATAATTAGAAATAAAAATCATCAAGACTATACCAAAGAAAATACAGTGATCAACAGTAGTTATTATAGAACTGATTACAGATCATCTTACACTGTATGAACACTATTTTCAAAATAATCATTCAGGATATACAATAATATATAACTGTATTAATATAAACCAAAAAGGAAATAAATAGAATAAAAAATGAAATTAGTTTTGACAATACGTCTACAAATTTAGGCCTAGGAATATTTAAAATTAATGTCATAATGTCTAATACATATAAAACAGCAACTATTAACTTATTAACTATTAAGCCCATTTTTCCCTTACTGTAGTCTGCAAAGCACAGTAAGTAGCATGCAACTGATTCATAAAACCTCTACAGAGTTTTCAGCTACAACTTTGATTAAGACGGACTGGCAATGAGACATATAAAGGAGTAAGTATGATCATTCTTGCCAGAAGAGCTGAGAATCACTGTGTAGCTCATCATGCTATTTAACATTAATTTAAGGACTCTAAACATGAGACAGAAAAGCTATTTTCAGAATATCTGCTATGCCTCTGACTCTCTTCTGCAAGCAGAGAAAGCAAAATTGCACTTTCTGCTTGCCAAGAGTATCAAACTAAGCTGAGGAGAAGAAGGTACAGCAAGGACCAGGTTGGGGAGGGGCTGTTTTTTCTTTGAAGATTACCTTTACACTACTCTAGTCCTTTTAAATGGTGTTTTAAGAGAAGCATAACACAACCAAGGCCCTAGTCTAGAAAAACGTTTCTGACTGTGTGTAATGACCTCCTCAGGAACAGCAAGGAGTTCAGGAAGTGCTACAAAGTACTGAAGAGATGCATCTCAGTTCCTCCAGAGCTGGAGAGTAAAAGCAGGGTGTAACTACTAACTTCATCTTTTAATGGCAGCTATTCACTTGCAGCAACAGCTGTATTCCTTCAGGGCAGAAAATTGAGCTTCAAAACATCTGACAGGAATACAACCAGTTTTCATTCTCCATCTCTAGAGAATCTGAGGGTGAAGTGATGTATTTTGCCAAGCCAATGCAATACATTGCCACTAATCCCCCTTCCAGGCACCTACGCTCACTCACCTGCCACAGCTGTGTAGTCCAGCCCTTTTCCTTATGTCTGGCACTTGGCAAAACCAAGCTGAGTCAATTCAACTCCCTAACGTAACATAGATTGTCCACTTCCCCCCCCCCCCCCCGGCTTAGTCTTCTGACAAGTTGTTTAATATAATCAGTTCAACAAAAGTCCTACAAAAACAGAGATGCTTCAAAGTGATAAGAAAGTACACAGCAGGAAAGAAGGAAGGACTGGGACTGTCTCCTTTCATCAGCAGGAAGTCAACATGGTTTGAGACAATCTGCTGTGCATTTTCACTTCCAATTGGTAACTCCCCAAAGATCACACATGCAGAGATCAACAAGAGTCAGCAAGAACTTGGAAAGATGCACAATGGTTTCTCTTAATTTTTTAGAACTCTATTTACATCTTATCAATTCAAAAAAATTATAAGTCTCAGAATAAAATTCCACTTTATAAACCTATAATGGCACATTAAGTTAGTTTCACTGGATAGGAAGTTACACACTATTTTAATACAGCAGTAAAAGGCATTATTCACTGTTCCGGCTTAGMGAAGTCATCTTATTTTAAACTACTATCATAGATCACTATCTCTAAAACTAAGATTATCATGAAGAATAATTGATATACTAAAAAAAAAAATATTCTTGAACAAATCTGTACTTCAGGCTCCAATTTTTCAACTCAATCCCAGCCAAAAAAAAAACCCAAAAAACCCCAAACAAACCACCAAACAGTAAATTTTCCAATGCAAATCCCAGATCATGGGATAAAGGCTTATCCTAGATAAACAGAAATTACATTATTTTATTTCTTGTTTAGTAATTCTTACAAATAATAAATTTAAAAAAAGACAAAATGTGGTAAATACAACAATACAAAACTGGCTTTAACAGTGTTGTGCGAGTTTCAATACATTCTACAAARAGAGAAAAGTTTTTTCATTCTTTGCTCAGGGTATTTCTTGACAATTTTACTATATTCATAGCATGGGTAAACACATCTAAAACTGCAACCTCCTACCTTTCATCCTCCTCTCTCATCTCTCTCCATGTTTCAAACTGCTCTTTCCCCCAAGACCCCTTGACCACCTGATTCCAATACCTGTTCTCCACCATATCTTTTAAAAACTAATCCTCATTCTTCTGAACATCCTCATCAAACTGAGAGGGCTGTTGCAGATACATGCCCCTGTGCCCAGCATCATATCATCACAGCAACTGCAGGAAGAGCAGCTGCAGGGGACATTTGGTGTAGTCGTTGAAGTCCTGAGTTGGACCATACTCAAGGGCTTAAATCTGGTTAAGCTTCACTACACCTTTAAAAGATGACAATAGGCAAATTTCTGACAACAACCAACCACTGTCAAACTGCCTAGTTCTGGCTGAACCAAAACGAAAGATGATGCTGGCAACTGGCAGAGTAAACATGGGAACAGTTCAATTAATGCCATACCATAAGGGCAGAGTTTAGTACATTTCAGAGGTCGTCTTTGCTGGAGCTGACTCCCCGTGGAGAGGAGCCAGATCTGGGGACATCCCCTCTGAACACAACCAGATCTCAGGAGTGACACTTGCACCCAGCATCCTGGGTCTCCATGATGCCCAGCAGGCCATGGACAAGGCCCTTCTTCTTGTGATGAGGCTCATTAGACATCTGTTCATCAAGCTTTCATAAGTGTCTTGTTCCATCTCTGTTTTAGAGCAATACCTTGCTTATTAATTACAGGCTAACAGCAGAGCTTCATCAGAAAAATATACTGAAACTGGTAGTTTGAAAAGAAGCCCAATAGCTTCTTGAATAAATACCTCCATGGAAAAGTGTGATTAAAGCTTAGCACAAGGCCTAACGCTGTTCCAGACAAGAAGCTTCACCTTAAGGAAGAGTTTCCCCTTCATCCTCCAACAAAGAATTTGAGGGACATGATGAAATGAAAAATAACCCCCCTAACAAGAAGATCTACTGGGAATAATGCTATACAGAACAACAATGCTAGCTGAAAGGAAGCAAGGCAGACAGTGAGTCATTCTGAACCTGAAGCATTTGAAAGCACGCATGCAGCAAAGACTTTGCTTTTTAATAGTTACATTTTCTCATTAACACCACACCAAGAAAGAGGTCACTGAAAATAAATTTACTACAGAAAGCTCTACATTTTATGTTAAGAGTATGGCCCACATACTGTCTAATTTCATAATATGATTGGAAAAGCAAACCTTTTATTAAGTGCCTGAAAGTTTGGAGCTTTTCATGTGATAAGTGAAAGGAGTTACGTAAAAAACTTCAGAGTTACAACAGGGTAACAAACATCAATGATTTCCATCATTTTGTAAAACCTCTGCAAACACAAGCATCAGATTACATGACTAGTCTTACACAGACCAACAATACAACCATCATATAATGGAATTCATTTAAAGACATTTCTGAAATAAAACAGAAGACTGGGATCTAATGGCTTACATGATTTAATACAATGGGCTAGCAGAACTGAAAGATACTAAAGAATCCCCAAAGAGGAAACATGAGCTTAATTTTACATTCCTTTGAAAAAATCTCACACATACACAGTTTTGTACCTACTAATTTATGTCATAATCATGGCAATTACTTCTGTTATTTCAGAAAATAAGGGGAAGTGGGGAATCAAAATAGCCTTTTATGGTCACATGACATCACTGAGTTTGATTAACTACAAGTTAATAATTAGTTCTACTTGGACTCTTACTGGCAGGAGATTTGCTTCAGCCTCAAATACAGATTTACAAACCATCCATACTGCTAAATACCAGTGTCCCACTTTCAGGGAACTCAACATGCCTCAAATATCTGAATTTTGGCCTCTTCTGGAAAGGGTTATCAAGCAAACATCTTCTTCAGGAAAACAGAACAGACACATCCCATTCTAAACACAGGACAATTTCGTTCYGTAAGCTATTGGTAATTCACGTATAATAGCAATTCATGCTTTTAAGTATTGAAGCATAGCTATCATCTGCTAGATAAGCTCATCCATGAACTTCTCATTGATCAACAGCTACATGTTTGGCTTTATCCTCATTGATCTTTGGTCTATTTTTTTAGGAGCTTTCTTCATAAACTCAGCCATCCTTTGTGTCATTCTGTCTGCACCTCCTACACTAGCCCAAGGGTAAGAAATGGCAACAGCACCACCAGAGTCCTCTGACAAGCATAAAACCCTTCCCTCGCCCCAACGCTCTTCAGCTCAGTTGCCACATACGAATAGGAAGAATGTAAGCTACACCACTTTGCCTGCAGGGATGAATGAATCCTATTTTGTTCATGTACACCACACTTGTAACTGACTTAAAAGAAAAGCAACAAAAAACCCCACAGAATTTTGTTAGATGATCTTCATAACATACATGGGGTTTTTTGCCCTTCTTCTTAGGGGAACTGTTCATATTTCTCTAACACTGTAAAATATTTTGGCATATTAAAAATATACTTTATACTACATGATATATGTATAGTACAAAAGTGACTTAGAAAAAACCGCAAAATTTAAGGTATACCTAGTCAATTGTATACAAATTAGCTCTTCATGTAAAAAGAAAGCTTACAAAATGCAATACTCCAGAAGATTTCTGGTATTACAATTATTGTTATTATATGGAATTGACTACATTTGCAGTGACGCATAATCCTGTGACTAAGGAAATTACATTCTCAGACTTTCATCAATTTTAAAATTTTGTTTGTAGCTTAACACTATGACAAAGCTCTCAGAAAAGATTTGATACCAATATGATGTGACACAACTGAACCAAACCTTAATTTCACTCACAGTAAGAAATCACAGGATTAAGTAACACTGTGCAGTCTTTTAGAAAAGTTTATTGCTTCCAGATGGATGCAAGTTTCCTTTCAGCACTGATTGTATCTTCTGTACACAGGGTGCCAATGTTACTATAAATATAGACAAAAGCAGTTATAAAGATAAATTATTAAAATATTGACACAAACTCATACAATACTGCCTCTCTCCACAAAGTAAGGATAACTACATTAGAGTGATGTGTGTATCACAAATGTTCAATATAAAAACATGTACACTCTTTCTAGAAATTACAGCCCATATATGAACAAGCACAAATTTACAAGGTGTCCATAAAATGACTTCTAATTCAAACTGCGTGCTCTTTGCCCCATGTTGTGTAGTGCCATGTGTTTCACTGCATGGTGCATACAACCAAGATGTCCACCTGTGCCCATGTATCTGCACAGCAAGCTAAGTACATGCTTACTTCATTTAGCAGCAGAACTGTTGAATACACACTGCAATACACTTACATTGAAATAAAACTAAAATTGTAAATAATAAACATCTTTAAGATAACTTAAATTTCAAACCATGTACATAAGACACTGATAAAGTGTATCAACAGCTCTACAAAATATTTTCCAGAAAAAAATAATTCTGGGGAATATCTGATTAGACTATAAGAAAAT
This sequence comes from Phoebastria nigripes, assembly GCA_035582835.1. Classification (NCBI taxonomy): domain Eukaryota; kingdom Metazoa; phylum Chordata; class Aves; order Procellariiformes; family Diomedeidae; genus Phoebastria; species Phoebastria nigripes. Next base: position 3,598,446 of record JAYKAV010000445.1, on the reverse strand, counting down.
TATATATAATGCTATTTTGGAAATCAAAATACACTCAAAAATTATCAGGTAAAGGCAGTACTTTGAGTTCTTTTAATATTTTATATTGTTATACAGTTCAGGAATTATAAAAATAAATGGTAATGAGTCACTTAAAACACATTATTTGAAATTTTCATGAGATTCTCAAACATCAAAACATCTCCATCTTGGTTTTGATTTGTGTAATAACCAGTCCATAAAGTAGAATAAGTTAATGCATTTTAAAGAACATGCAGAATCCATAAAATGCTTTGTGAATAAAATTTTAGCATTAAGTACCATGAAATTCAAAATTAACTATGAGCATAGAAATAACTTTCACTTTTACATCACACTACATTAGTATACTCAGTTACATACAGAAACCTACTTATTTTCTGACAGGCATATCAACTGCTTCAAAACAGAGCCACTAGTCAAAAAACCACCAACAAAAATCCCACCCCAAAATTTTCCATGATGTATGCTTTTCATCCTTGCATGCACCAATAGCCTCAAATGAGCAGTCTCCTACCTATTTTAAGCAAATTCCTTGACATCTCCCATCTACTCCTCTTACCTTCACTGTGGTAACTGTAGCTACATACCACTTTTACGTATCTATTCCTAATTGCAGTCTATTCCTAATCCTAGTACTAAGAAGTACTAAAATCAAAGAGAAAGACTACTGATCAACATAACAGAAAACCCAATTTCAGATGAGTTTTCACTGTTGGAGAAACATGTCAGGTGACAAAGATACAATTCAAACCGCTCATAATACATAAGAATTTTTACTCCCCCAAACTTTTAAATGCTAGCATTACACCAAAGGGACACATATGTACAGGGATTACCGCTATGAGGTTGAAGTAAATATCTTACTTGCAGATCCTAGGAATTCTACTCACAGCATAAAGATCCTGCATATGGTTGCAGGATCAGAGAGAGATTCATATTCAAAGCACCCATACAGCAACTAACAGAGATGCATCTTCAGACTGTCTCCAACAGGCACTTGCACAGTATGTGCGTTATTGTTACTATTCTGTCTAAATTTTCCTCTATCACAATATTAAACTTACCTTGCTCATTTAAAAGTAAATTGAACAAATCTGAGTTTCTACACATATCCAGCCACACGTTACAAATCAGACAATAATCTTTGAGTTAGCCTTAAAGTGAACCAGTGCAAGAAAATTATCATCACCTGTGTTCAAGAATTAATTACTATAGATACCTTGGCACACATCTTTAAGCTGTTGACATAATGAATGTATGTTTTACATTGAGGGTTGTCTTCTACCCTGTGAACGTCAGAAATCTTCTGAAAGAGATTTATGGAAAAATACCAGCTAAGCATATTGAAGCTGCACTTTTTCCTAATCTTGAGGTTGATGAAACTAATTACTCTTCTGGAATGGTTTGTAATGGTTTCAGACTCATATCCTATACAAGTTTAGCTATTGTATTTGGAATTTAACTTCTCTTCTCCACAATAAAAATAAAAAAACCCCAAGATTATAGTAATTATAAACATACGTATGAGCAATATTTTCAAGGCACTTATGGCTAAGAAATACAGGTTTCCTATACAGTCTGCTACTGTATTGTAATTCCTATACAGTCTGATACTGTATTGTAATTCTTAACAACACTTATTAAAATTAACCTCTTGATATTTTGTCAGACAAAGAACACACATTCTTTAAACTATATTGATCCACCAGTAAAAATAAGTACCTTGCAAATGGAAGGCTATGCAAACTGAAGTTCAAATTCTACCAAGAAACCTTGCTTAGTAGTGCAAATACAGATGGAGTTACAGACTAGTGATGTGTGTGCTTTTACATAAAATATCATTTAAATATAATTTAACTTGTTTCTCGTACATAGGACCAGCAATACCAGGTCAGAGCAAAAGTCCATCTGTCCCAGTATCTTAGTCAAACCATAGCCATAAGCAGATGCTAAGAGAAGAGAAGGAATAAAGCAAACATTTATTCTATTTTCCACTAATACTTTTCCACTCCCCACTTGTTTTCATTTGGGACACCCTGAACTGACTGCAGTTTCTACATGTTTAACAGCACTCAAATGAGGCCTTCCGTCTCCAGCTGAATCCACAAAATCTTTTAGCATTAACAATATCCTTTGGCAGTAAGTTTTGCAGTTCTCTTACTTGCTGCATGATTATTCCTTTTGTTTTGAGCCTGGTTCTTCTTAGCCTTATTAGATGCACCATATTTCTTATGTTGGAAGATAGAAAGCCATTGCCATCTACTGTCTCCAGGCCCGATCTCAACTGCCTCCCTTTCAGACCAAAAAGTGCCAGCCTAGTCCGTCACTCTCATCCAGGAGCCATTCCTTACCTTTAATCATTGTCACCTCCAGTCCCAACATCATCTTTGTTGAGAACACCAGAACTGCACACAGTATTCAAGATATGGTTAAATAATCATTGGTTTACAGAGTATACAAACATCTGGTTTAGTCTCTATTTGTGTCCTAATGATCCTTAACATAATAATCCTAACAACTGTTTAAGTGACAGATGACATTTTCCACATAATAAACCTATGACCATATACGTTAGGAATGGTCTAGCTACAGCTCCTGATCTTGATCCCAAGCTGATGGCATTCAAATAAGAGATCAATACATTACATTATGCTTAATTATATCAACTCTTGGACTCACTGTCCCATTGCCTAGTCAAATCGGTAAAACGGCCACGTCTCTGAAGCTGTGCTGTAGGACATAACTGACAATCTCTAAAAGCTTTTCCACTCCTATTTTAACAGTCCCCAAACAAACAAATTCAGAATTTCTGCTTTTATGTGTTTATCCCATGCCATTTTTTCTCTTCCATACTTCTTCCAGACCACATTGTTAATATAACAAAGGCACTATGAACTTTTCAGGCAGCCTTCACTCCATGAATTAGACAAAGAAAACAAACATTAGAAGCATAAAACAAAGAGAAACATATTTAAGAACAGCTTTCTTTTTACTGTAACTTCATTTTATTAGTCTGCTCCTGCATACTAACTAGTATTGCTAAACTGTTAAACTTGCAAATGTAAAAAGCAGTAGCTGCTTTAAGCAAGACAAACAAGCATATATGTATAAATTACATTGTAAGTTCAGTACTGAATTTCTGTGTGTACGTTCCACAAATGGTTTCCATAAAACAAGTGAGACCTAGGGACAAAATTTCAAAAACACCACCTGCTTGTTTCCATCATATTTTAAATAATTAACTCCTCAACAAATGTAAGTGGAAAAGAAAAAGCCTTTTTAGTTCATTTTTGTTTGTACTACAGTAAAAAGAAAAAAAAACTACAAACATTTATCAGGTACTCTTTTCTTCTGCTAAGCATTGTTTTCTAAAGCAACCATAGTTATTACTACTCCTCCATCACAAAAGATCTATGGAACAGAAAAGAATCTGGAGGATATTTTTAGTTTAATCACAGCCTTTTTTAATGAGTGTGTTGCAGTCAAGTGACCAAGAAACATTACATTTCACATGAAATATTCAGAAGCATTCTTTTTCCTTTAATAAAAATAATACCAAGTTAAAAATAGACATCTATATACAACCTTCTCCTGATTATTGTAACATATCAATATATTCAGGTTTACCCTGGAATGTGCCAACTGCAGAATTTACTAAATGAAACCACAAATCTGTTCAAAGTATGATGTCGACATGAGTTACCACCATCTACAGCCATCTAACTGTTAGTGTATTATTCACTGGTGCTAAGATAATTTTGATCCCTAACTAATTACCTCACCCCCAGTTACACTACGTAGATGTGACAGAGCAGGCCTTTGGGAAGTCCAAAACCATCCAACTATGAAATCTTTCAGTACCTTTCTTGACAGAGCTGTTTGACAAGTCTCCAAAAGGCCCTGTGACAAACAGCGTACCAGGGAGAGGACTTGGACAGGAGCAATCTCATTTTGAACCATCTTCAGAACAGCCAACAGATCAGCCAGGCAAAGATGTGCTGTTTTCACACAGAAAGCCAGCAAGTTATCTTGAAATTTTTCCTATTTACTTTTAGCAATTTATTTACAATAATTTTCATTTAAGTTAGAATAACATAGGCTTTTTTTCTTAAAGCCATTTTCCTACAACATTATTTTTAAGTGAGAATACTTATTCTATTTCTACTCTACTGTACTAAAACAATAGAAAAAAATATAAATACAAAGATGATTTTTAAACATCTGTTAAACGGGGTTTTAATACAATGATGAGCATTTAATTACTCAAACTCAGAACAGTATCTGCAAAACAGCATTATATCTAGTCATAAGTATTTATTGCTGTTACCCTTAACTTGATCATTTGTATGTCAAATTTTGTTTTTCCAAGACTGTCTGCACTGTGTAAAGATCTGTTTCCAGGATACGTGTAATTGTGCAGTACATAACATCTGTTGCTTTGCATTTTCTGAGCTTCGCAAAGTATACTTTCCTATATTCACTTGAGTRTATGGACTGACAGAAGAGATATATTGTCACCGTTCAAATAAACCAACAACTACAGCAACTACTCTGTACTGAAAAGCATCTAAGTAACTACCATCTTACATAGCCCAAATAGACAAAAGCCAGGAACTTCAGAGTTCAGCACTGAATTCTGTTCATGAACTGACCATTTATTTAAAATTGCAACACATAGGCAAGAAAAAGCCACATGCTAGATTAGAGAACTGCGAGGTAAACCAAGTTACTGTACATTTTTTTAATCAGAGATTTAATATATTCCTATATCTACAACTAAGCAAGAAGCCAGGGGAGGGAGAAAGTTGCACCAGATCTTAAACATAAGAAGTAGAATTTTCTTTCATCAAATCCCTTACAGAGAGGCTACCATACATCCAGGCTCACATGAAAATTCAGACCTACAATTTTTATTTTTTTTTAAACACCTTTTATCATCTTTTTTTTTTTTTAAACAAATATATTTATCTGTGTTTGTTACCACTGACAGATCATGAGAGAAAACAGCAGCTTCCGTACTACTAGTAAGGAAAACTAATCATTCCTTGTAACATAAAGCCAACGGTSGGCCTGGAAAATAGTTTTTAATTCTTATACAGGTTATCCTGGAATCATTTGAATAATTTGCAATCCACTCCAGTTTCTGAGCTCCAATTTTACAAAAATCAAGCGTTGTGGCTTACAATCATTCTACATGCTCTGGCTTACAATCATATTACAAAACCTCCAAATTAAGTGTGGCTTGAAGCATTTTCTTGGTTTTGCAATTTAAAGGGCTTACGTATTTACTGTATCAATCTCAAAGTTGCTAAGAGCTATGTTGTCATTGATAGATATACATAAAGAGCTCAACGTGAGTTCTGTGCTTTGTTTTTGTTTTCTTTAATCTCTAACATTCATAAAATAATATTCAATATTTGGCACTTACAATAGACACTATGCTGAAATATTTTACAATATACAGCTAGGATGACAAACGTAAATCACACCCAAAAAAATTCTTTTAATCAAATACCCACCCATCAAAGAATAAACTGAGGATGTTCTTCAATCTTAAAAAGAAACAAACTAGGAAAATTTGGGGAAGGAATAAAATCAGAAGCACCCTTTCAATCTCTACATAACCATTTTTAAACACTCCCATTTACACGCATGATAAAGATACAAATATAACTCAAGGCTTCAAACAAATGCACTCATCTCTGAGCACCAAACTCCTTCCCAAAAGACAAACTCATCTAATACTATTCTACACCATAAACAAGCCACTCCGGATAACTGTACCTAAATAATGGGGATTGGGATGTTGTGTGGAACACAGCTTATTGATTCTTCTCCAAAGAAGAGCTGGTAATATTGGTAATTCTAGTATCACAAAACTTCYAGGTTTATGGGACATTTCTCATTGCTCTGCTGAACTTATGTTGGGGGGGGCGGGGCTTATGACTCCATGAGGAAACGCAATAGGAAAACAGTTACTTTGAGACCTTACAGGAAGCAAAATGTTCTTATTCAATAGTGCATTTTTAATCTGCATASTTTGATAATAACAAAATACATGTTCATAAAGCAATTTAGGTTCAACCAAGAAAGCCAAAAATGCACTTTAAATGAGTTAACTATTTTTTTCCTTTAGCAGCATTGTCACTGAAAAATATGAAGTCAGTTACTTTTAACTTCAAAATCACCTTTGGAATTAATACAGTTTGGAGTAAAAAGGTATAACTAGATGACAACACGTCTCAATAAATGAAGCTAAAGAAATACCGGAAACCTAATTATTTTTCAAAATATTAAGTCTCATGCATGCTTAAATACACATTTAACTTTTAAAACCACGAACAGTATTATGTGAAAGTAACTAGTCTATCTCTATACCAGCATACATCATATGTTGGAAACAAAATAATTAGCCACTTTTCCAAATTACAAAAAGTCAACACACCATTTTTTCCTGCAGAAGGCCACAGCAAAACAGTTTGATAGTAAAATGTGAAGTCCTACAAAAAGGATTTCTATGCTCAGCCAGAGTGCAGAAATAGGAAATACCAATGTCTTCAACTCTTCATCGTAACTACATAAAATCCAGTTACCCAGATAACTTCTACATGTGAAAGAGAGATTATAACACGTCTTGGTTATTCATCCAAGAGGAGGAGTTTCCAACACGCTAAGAACCCATTTTTGGTTGCATTTACAGGGTCATGACTTCCCTGCCAGTTGCAGTGCCGCATGCACAACTGAATGTCAGTTGTGCTTGCATTTTTACTTATTCAGCTACACTTGAAGATATGAAACTAAACTGGTATCACTGTCCAAAGGATATTACCTGCACTTCAACTAAAGGGGGAAAGGTTCCTAAGCTGCAAGAAGGGAGTTCCAAGACTTCTTCCCTAGTGAAATAGTTTGAGAAATACCATCCTTACACTTAGTCTGCAGACACAAGTATTTTTGAGACCACCTAAGCAGTTGGAAGGAAGAAGTTTAGTCACTTATTTCAAGTTAGCAGTTTTTTTTTTTTTTTTTTAAAAAAAAAAAAAAAAATCATTAAATGGTATTTTAAAAGGTTAATTTATTAACTTTACCGTTGCACTCAACTCTGTAGTATGTCAGAGAATGGTGAAACACAATTAACTCAAAAAATTGACAGTTAATGTCTATGAGACAGGAATCAATTTAGAAAAGGATCTTAGTATAATGCAATTCTATAGCAGTCCCAGTAGTAAATGACAAAAAGGTCAAATTTTGAAAGGAAACAGCAGATACCACCACAAACTAGCAGATGTTCCTAAAGGATCATCTGTACAAAAACATAAGCATATGTGAGAGAAATCCAACACTATCACAAAATCAGTTGGTGTCTAACATAATAGCAGTTCCTTATGGCAATATGGTAATACATATATCAGATACTCAACACATTATGGTTTTGTCTGCACATACTGTTACAACATAAGTCATAAAAACCAGGACCACTGATTTCCTTGAAAGGAAAACATTACTTCCACAACCCACTAATGTTAAGGTACACAAAGGCTATTCAATTCTTCAGGTTTATGTTCTCAGATTTTCAGCCATTTAGGCTTTTTCATAAATTGTCTAAGAAGGGTAAACATATTTTTAGAGTACTACGTGTATTTGAGTAAAAACTTCCTTCTAAAGGCAGTGCATAATATAGTTGGGTATACCTAAATGAAACAGCAAACAAAAAGGGATTTCTTCTACCCAATACCTACTTTTTGTTTTTTGCATAATTGCAACACCACCTATTATTTACCTGCTGCTCTTGTAATATACATAGTTAACAAATAAGATATCCACAATGAAAGGAAAATTGTTTATCTAAGTTTTGTTTATTTTTACTYCAACAAGAGCAGATGACAGACCTTCCTGCTTTATTTTTATTTCTATTTTGTAACTGTAAAATAAAGATAGAAATGTCTTAATCTGAGCATGTCTTTTGTCAAGATACAAAATAAGAAAATGCAAAAGAACATCATATTCTGAATTCTAATCCATTTATTACCACGAACAGTTACAACTATGGAGGCACGCTTATATGGATTTACCATAGCACAAGACCCCATTAGGCACCAKCTATCCCCACAACTATCACACAGAAGGTGCTACAGAACCACATCCTACACACAGTCCAAGGAGAGAAGACAGCCGCAGACAAAGAAAGTAGGCAGCAGTCTCAGACTCTGAGTGGCCAAGCTATTCATCAGATTTTGTATTTGTTTCCTGCAGACATTAAAAAAAAAAAAAAAAAAAAAAAAAAAATTAGGAAAGGATTTCAGGAATTACGTAGCTTCTTGGACACTTACAGAGCACTACTTCTAAAGGTGCGGGACTGCCTGAAAGAAACCACGCATTTTCCAATAAACTACACTCGGAAGTCAGGATAAGTTGGTAACATTTGATGCAACAGAAAAGACATAAAGKTGCATACTAGAGAGATACAAATTCAGGGATGATACAGTAAAATGACAACCAAGAAAAGATTACAACAGCACCTAGAATATGAAAGGGGGGTAAAAAAAAAAAAACAAAACGTTTCTCAAAGGCTGAAGAACAGCACAATTCAGAAACTGACATACAAGATAAATGCTTAGATAAGGGATTTGACTGCATACTGTTTTTAATTATTTAAAAAGAACATTGATTTACACTGAGGAAGGGACTCTTAGCCCTATAGCACTATCAAGGACACAAAAATAGCACTAGCATGGACATCAAAGATTGGTTAATATATCAACTTTTTTTTAATATACACTTTTGGATTCTTTCCATCATGCTATATAAGCAAGACCATCAATTTACTCTTGCACACCTTTGCACAGAAAGCATAGTCAAAAGAGTTGGCAATTATTCTATGAACAGGAAAATTTTGGAAGTTTGATAATATTATTTTTTTTAAATGATCTTGCATCCTACCTCTCTTTACCTCACCACCTTATTATGTCTCCTCTGACTTTCCAGTGATTTCCCTACCCCGTATCACGCATACCTCACGCTCTATAGCGCCACCCTGCATGTCTTCCTATCTGCCCAGCAACAGCTTCAGTTTCCCCTCTGTTCACTAATATCCCTCTCCATGGTACCCACAAGTCCCTCCCACATCCATATGGCACCTCACCAAAACCCTTACACTCGCTTAATATATCAGCTCACCCCCACCACAGTATTCTTGATTGCTCCTTGATTCCAACCTATCTTTCTTCAGTTGGCCTGCTCAGCAGCCAAAAACCAGCACCAGCTACATCTGGCTTGTTACTGGTATGCCAACTACCTGATGATGCCTAATACGTCAAGCACCCAACCAGGCACCGTCCCTCGCTCGCCAGGCAGGCGGAGGAGTTGAATAAAACAGAGCATCGCCTTATCATAATAGTGTATGGCAAGGTGTACTTATTACATAGTGCAACAGAAGTGAAAAACAAAAAAGCCAACCACAAAAACAAAACCCATCACCTTTAGGCAAGTCTAAAACTTGTCATTTTATGGCCTACAAGAGTTTTAAGATAACACGAGCCACAATATTACCAATAGAAATAGTTTTGCATTAAAAAGAAAAGGCCATGAAGAAGAGTTATTACTTTGTGTGAAAACTAAATAAATCCTGTTATTTCAAACTCATGTAGCATCAGAATCCAACTCACTAACGCATGCGCAGCTTAACATGTATGTGAACCCAAACACACACAAATACAATTTGCAAGACCTAGCATAGAAACTTATTTTCTGGAACAAAGATTTAAATATCTGATCTCTCTCTTTGGAGGTAAAGAATTAAAGTACATACAAAAGCCACTATTAGACGCCCAGGGTATGTCAATCCCTTTCAATATAAGCAGAGAGGTGCATAAACATGTGAAATACAAGAAAAACACCAGAAAGCATGAAACAACGTAAATTGTTCCACAACATATAGCCATGAACTGCTCTGCTGATAAAGGATAAAAGACACACAGAGAATCAAGACATTATATCTAGAAGTCGCCTGAAATAAAGAACAAATTTTAACAGACCTTTAATTAGTGTACCCCATTTCCTTAAATATTTTTAATTTTTCACAAAAAGTTGTAAATTAATAAATTCTTTCAGAGTTTCATGCAGCATTTATCTAAAAGACATTAATTTTATGGACTTCCTTGGAAAAGATTTAAGTGTGTCTTACAAGTTCAGACACCATGGGATTGTTTAAAACTGCATGCTTTCTTCCTCCAGTTTACATCTTAAAGCCATATATTAATGTGATACCTGTACATCTCACTCTCAGTTACGCTTCATATTATTTATTTTTATGTCTCTTCCTTAAAAATAGTTTTCCTATYTGGACAATAGATAAGCCACTTAGAGAAATTATACTCTCTACACGTCAGAAGTAGAATCAAAAGCTTTAAATTTCACCAACGTGGAACTTCAGTAATTCACATTTTGTAACAGCCAGTTCCCATTTCCATTATTCCTGACTGACCGATAGACTGACAGATGTCTTACTTTAGAGATCCCAAACAGACTATTGGTATCTATTTCAGCCACATCTGTTCCTAAATAGCCTTGGCAGCAGGCCACTATGCACTCAGAATTAATTTTAAGTCCTTTATTGCTAACTCTTTCATTGTTGCAATACTTCACTGATTTTTTTCCTTATTGCTGCACTTAYATAGAATATTTATAAATCTACATTTTAGAAGAATATCAACAAGAACTATAGTATACTATATATAAGAATAGTATACTTAAACAACATATTGATCTTTTTTACTTCATTATGAAAATATATATTCAATAATACATTAACCTCCAGATTGCTCCAGAGATCTTACTTTCTTATTGGTCAGTTAATTTAGAATATTATGTTCAATTACTTATATTAAAAAAGCAAGTTTTATCCAAATCATTATTATTATCCAAATACTCAGTCCAGACTACATGCTGTCAGTCTGAGAGAACAACTTCATATGCCCTTCAGTCAAGTACACTACACACACAAGAAACTACACTTACAAAGTTTTTCATAATGATCAAAAGCCTCCGGACTTCACACACCAGTAAAACACTGAGCAAGTGCCAGTCTTGTTCCATTTCCTGTCTTACAGAAATCTGCTGAAAAACTGCAATTATTGTAAATCAGGAAATTCTGTGGCAATCTTTAAAAAGATGCTGAAGGCCTTAAAGAAATATCAGGATTTAAGTTCTCATTCAACAGCAAAAAACAAGCCATATTGGAAGAACAGCATAAAGACGACTGAATTGACATTATTTGTACTGAAACTGTTCTAAAATACAAATGATTCCCACATCCACTGCTGCTAATCCCCTACATTTCATTAGTTTTTAAACTTTAGCCACACCAAAAAAAAAAAAATTCCACTCTGAGCGTTTGTTCTTAAATGTATATAATTTTTTTTTTCCATCATTCAGTCATTCTTCTTGTCTTCTGGGAACTTCTAAAAATCACATATAATATTCAAATCTGTACTTAAGATACCTTTCTCTGCTATGCTTTTGAAGCAGCATCCAAAATGAGAAGCTCTGCAGTTTGGAGCTGGATTGTTAATACAGAGAGAGAAGTCTTGTTTTTTCTTAATTTCAGTGATTATATTTATAGCATAGGAAAGCCACATAGAAAGAAGCTAGAGAAAAAACTAGTAACTACTGACTGTGAGCTCAACTTCTCATTGCAACGCCCACTGCATTGTTAAAAGCAAGCAGAGGGGTCAGAGGGTATCTGGCTCTGGTGAGGAGAAAAGGCTCAGCTGAGCTGCACACCCGGGCTGTAATTTTAGCATTTCAGAGGGGGCAGCCGAGCCATCCTCACACTGCCACGTTCCCACTTGACACATTCACTCCCTCTGGTTCCACATCCAGTTGCCTGCCCAGGCCTTACTTCTGCCCAAAGCTTTGTTATAACAGAGAACACACAAAATTCATAATGAGTCATGCTTATCTGAGAGGGGAGAAGAGGCTGCTGGGGAGCTTACTATGAGGTCTGGAGAGTGAACAACAAAGGAAGCCTTCAAAAATCCTTAGCAAGCACTGGTAGCCAAAAACCTCTAGAGACAGAAGCTGCAGAAATCAAAGGCAGAGTAAAGAAGGAAGTCTGCTGATAATCACGCTGCCAAAAGCTCCACAGAAACAGTGCAACGGGGCAGAACTACGCATACATGAGCGTGAAGTGATCAAGCCCAGGCACAGGAGATGTCACCTGCTTGGGAACTTTAGGCTGGAGCCTGAAGTTCTATTTAGGAGAAGCTGAAGGAGCCAAGGCTGCACGAGCTACTACACATAAGAACATATGGTGCGAACTGCAGAACTGTGGACAACAAACAGCAGCTTCAGCAAGACAGGAATACTTTTGAGGAACTACTGGGGAGGGGGGGGGCTAGGGAAAAGGGGAGAAAGCGACTACCTGGCAGTTCTCTGACTTGACAGACTAGAGTGACTGCCATAGAAGAAAGGTCTTTTCCGAAAATATGAAGAATTACTACATACAAGTCCAAGCAAGAGACATTTCATTTAGCATCACCGGCAAAGTGCGAAGACCTGACCTGACCTTTTAGAGACTAAAGTAAACTATGTTATGAAGCTTTTGGTTTGGAGAAAGTATGCTTAAGCCAAATCCCAGTGGAACAGACCTATCCAGACAGCCATTGACCATCTCCTGTACCTACTGACAGTTTGGCCCAAGCACTGTGCTGCTGTACCTCTGTTACACCGAATGAGACAGTAACACAGATGGCTCCTCCCAGCACCAGTACAGGTGCCACGTGTCCAACACCCCAGGGTAATTGCTGCTGGGATACAAGATAGCATGAGAGAAAAAAAAAAAAAAAAAAAAAAAAA
>JAYKAV010000445.1:3569812-3582956 GCA_035582835.1 Phoebastria nigripes | reverse complement strand
TGCCAAGGCAGCGCCCGCCCCGCCCCGCGGGCGGAGCCGCGGCCGGCCGGGGGCCAGCGGGAGGGCGCCCGTCCCGGGCCGGCAGCCGCGTCCTCGCCCGGCGCCGCCCGAAGGTCCGCCAGTCCCCTCTCAGGCAGCGGTGGGAGAGGAGCGGGTCAGGCTGTCCGGGGCCCCGCTGAGCCCCTCCTGGCGGAGACGCCTCTGCCTCCCGCCGCTGAGGGGGAGCCCTTCGCTGCCGTCAGCGGGGCAGGACTCCGCCGGGTCACCCGACACTGGGCCGAGCGCCGGCGGGCACCACGGCGCTGCTGCCGCCCGCTGAGCCTCCCCGGCTGCCCAGCCTGCCTTGGGTGCCGGAACAAACCCGCCACCCTCCATTAGGTACGGTGCTCTATAGGGTAACTGGAGCAGAGCGACAACGGTCAAAAGGCTGTCTGGCTTCTTACGGTTTTGTTCTCCTAAGTTACTCTTGCTTCCCCAAGGAGTGCAATGAAGGAATTGTCTAGCTACAGAGGTTCATTTTCTTTGACGGAGTCCCATATGGCTTCTGCTTTCCGGTTGTCACTAAAATATTACGATTATTTAGCTTTGGAAAACTATGACATGAAGTTAAAATAGCCCTTTCATACTAAAAAGGTCAAGTCTTTCACAGGTTGTGTCTATGGCTTAGCCTTAAGATAAATACCATGTTGACATTCATGCTGCAAAACTGAGTATTGTCATAAACCTAGGTGGAGGTACCACAATTATACACGCCCTCCATAACAACTGAGGAACACAATGACTCCGACTCCGATACAAACTCGTACAACATTAGATTCTGCATCAAGTGGCCCAATGCAGAAAGTGTACCCAGAAGGCTGCATCGTCGTCCCTTGCCCTCAAACCTTAAATGCAGAGGAGGGAGACCACTTCTTTACTCCTGCTCTGTAAATGATAGAATTTACTGTTTGGAGGTATGACAGCTTCACCCACAGGTGCTGTAAGATTCACTGATGACAATCACATTAGAGCTCCAGCATCAAGTCCAATTTACAAGGTGCTCCTGAGCCTGTAAGGGCTTAACTTGAAGGAAAACAGCAAGGGTTTTTTTTAGTTCTGAGTTGTATAATGTCACGGTGGCTTATTAATGCATGAAAAGGACATTTTTAAACGAGCAGTTTAGTAATTTTATCTTTAGTATTTGTAATAAGACAAATATACACATCCCTCTGAGAAATAAAGCAATAAATTAAAAATACTGCCTTTTGCAGATTGATACAAATTACAGTTCAAACTGCATGTCAAAATACCCAAGGCTCTTCCTGTGATGTTTGTCTCTCTAGAAGAGAAATGCTGTTACAGGTAAGGAAATCTGGTTGTCTGCAATCAAACCTGCTGAGAGTCCATGAAATGATACATGATTTCATGACTATTAAACTGCCTTCCTTAATAGTTCCATAAAAACTTGTATCAAGCTGCTAATTATGTAGCTGAGAAGACAGTTTTAAGACACATTTGGTACAGCTTTTTGATACTTACTTCCATCTATTACTTTGCCACGTTTAAAGTATGCTCTGAATATTTGTTAAATGTGCAACCTGTAAGTGCTTTTCAATTTGCATCGAGCCATTGATACAGCTTTCACTGAAATGCAGCCCTCACCAATTTGCCTTTCTGAATCATAACATGACCACATAAAGTTTCTGCTTGCTTAAAGCCGTTAGTGTCAATAGTCTTATTCTGACTTTAATTGTGTCAATATTTTTAGTCCCTTAGATCTTCTTTGTTGGGATATAAATATCTTGACTGCAGAGTAATCAGATAAAATAAAGTGTAAATAATTGAAATTATGTGTAAACTGTGGAAGGTTTGTGCAAAATACATTTTTTTGCCTAAAGATAACTGAGTGACAAGGCAGGAAAAACTGCGAGCCAAACAAGCAAGCTTGCCTTACCGATTTATCATTCTGGTACAACAGTAGATGAACCAATTAAACTTGTGTCTGTTATTTGGCATCGGTGATCTTTAATGTGTTTGCATTCATGTCATTCAAAAGGAAAGCTAAATCATTAACTAGAAGATAAAGCACAACATGAAACTGCATGTAGTTGAATCAATGTTGAGGCTGTGTGCCCTTTATAATCCCCTGCAGTCATTTGTATTTTTTTTCTGGGACCATTTCTTAGCCTATCCCATCTATGTATATATATATTGTGACCAGATGATTTCTTATAAGGTACAGGAAAGGATAAGCTGATAACTGTCTTAGAACTGTAAAATAATACTATTTTCAGTACCATCAGTGGAGGACTATTATTGTAACACCCTTCAACTGATGTCATTAAAACTTCTAACACCCTTTTATTGACGTTACTTGAAAGGTGTATTAAAACAGTAACTGTTAAGATACTAAAATGTAGTAGATAAAAACATAAAATAGTAAGAGAACTGTATATAATAACAAAAACCATAGGGGGAACATACAAGTCTGTTCACTCTTGGTTTGCTACTATTCACAGATCCTCAATCCCCACAATCCTTTGTAAGTCTGAGACAGACACTTTTTCCTGGGGGGAAAAAAAAATATTCTAAGCAAGTCTACTCTAATAGACCTTTTTTAAATATCACAACTTTCAGATTTGCACATTGAATTTGGATGAACATGGAATAATCCAGCAATATCGTTTTATCAATTTTCCAGACTATGTCTGGAACTCTCACACATCAAACTTCCTTGTCCTTTCTTGTAAGAAGGATTGCATATATTGATGATCCCATGTACTATCCTGTGCAATGTTCCCATATTAAAGAAAAAAAATGAGAGACAAGACAAACAGT
Source organism: Phoebastria nigripes (assembly GCA_035582835.1). Classification (NCBI taxonomy): domain Eukaryota; kingdom Metazoa; phylum Chordata; class Aves; order Procellariiformes; family Diomedeidae; genus Phoebastria; species Phoebastria nigripes. The sequence continues at coordinate 3,580,139 of JAYKAV010000445.1, read as the reverse complement.
AAATGTGTAGCAGGAATTGTATAGCAGGCAGCCAAATAGTATAGAGCACTGAACCTACATGTAATGGCCTTGATTTCTTCTACATCTTTGCTCATAGCCAGAATTTGGAAGTGGAGCATATAGGTACTTGTGATGGCAGCATGATCAAGGGTCATCTAGAAATACAGTATGCTGCACAAGGAATAGGGATGATGTATAAGTCATTGCAAGTCACCCAAAGCAGCTAAAATGTGTTTTACTTTCCTGTTCTCTCATATGCGTTTTGATTCAATGGCAATAGATACATGAACATAGAGAAGCTCTATTCAGCTCTTAATAAGGAGTAAGTTGAAGGACATTTTTTATAAAAACCCTTCAAATTAAATTTTGCAGCTCTTCAGATAGCCTCCCAAAGTATTCTTTGAATATTTGTAAATATTTGGTGTTTTCCATGCATAAAGTAACTCTTTGTCTTTGAATTTAACATACCTCTTTCAATTTAAGGGTGACTAAATATGCAGTGCACAAGGACATCTAGTTCATCAGCAGTTYTCTACAAGACATAGCTATTCTCTTTTTTTAGTGAGAAGTATGGAAAGCGTGCATTCTCACAGTATACCAGGAATAAAAAAAATCATAGAACTGAGTCCATAGAACAGTTTTGTGCTGTGTTTTATAGGTTGAATCCCAGGTTACTCTGTTATTCCATTTTACTTACTTAGAGAGCCAGTGGAGCTGCCTTAGAAATTGTCTTAACATTTTTTGTTTGTGTTTTTTTTTTTAAACAAATAGCTCAAGTAAATTAGAAAGGGCAAAAAGGGGGCAGGGCGGCACGCCAGGAAGGGAAGCAAAGCCATTGTCAGGGCACAGGTGCCCCCTAAGGTCCAGGGAGCCAAGAGGGGGACCCCAGGGCTAGCAAGGCAGGGACCTTTCTGGCTAGGACCTACCTGGTGATACCTGAGCAAGGAAGCCCAGGGGAGGGTGCCAGGATCCCCCAAGAATCCAAATCATCAGGCAAGTTCACAGTGATGAGGCAGGGCTGAGGCCAGGCCAGGACATCTGTCTGCAGATTTGGATCAGCAGGGCTTATAGCCAGATCAGGGCTATAGCTGAACTGGAGACCAGCATCCCACAGCATCTCTAAAGGAAGGACTGATAGTCCCAGGCTGAGCTTAAATAGAGCTCCAGGCCCTTGGGCAGCATTGRTGGGGCATTGCAGGTGGGGGTGGTCAGGGTTTTTAAGGCTCAGTAGTGTTTTCAGGGCCCTAGCAGTCAGAAGCACAAGAGGAGGAGTGTCAAGGAGCAGTAAGGGTAGGCTGTTCTGTAAAGGGAGTGGAGCTGAGAGTGACCACAAGTCAGGTAGGGCCCCACATACCCAACCAAGGTGAGCAGAGCTGTGTGTAGCTAAATTCAGCCAAGAGTCCAGATAGCTAGACAAACCCATTGCAATGAGGTAGGTCCAACATCAAGTTGAAAAGCAGAGTCAGCAGGTCAGGGTCAGATTTGGTGGCAGTAACCAGTATCAGTGCTAGCCCAGTGGCCACCAGGGAAGTCTATATTGTTAAGGCAGCTCCAAGGTCAAGCAAGGATATCAAGTCTGTGGGTCAGGGTCTGGATATGGCCAGGCACAGGCGTGGCTGTGATATCATGAAGGCAGATACCAGGGGTGAGAGCCTCTTCTTAAACACAGTTCTTGAGTGAGGGAGGGGAGATCCCCCTTGTAGTTTCTTAGAGCTTGTTCTCAGCAGTCTGGACCTGGAGATGTTGCTCCATGCCAGGGTGCTGGCCTTGAGCACAGGCAGCTGAACTAGTAGAGGGGAGCATCCTCTGGGCCCGGACAAGAGGTAGTAGGAAATGAGGAGATGAGCTAACCTCTCCTTAACTAAGTGTTTCTCTCTGGATGAAGGAAATAATCTCTTGCTGTCTAGATGCTAAGAARTAGTGGGACTCTCAGAAGTCTTTTGCAGAAGAACCCTGTGAAGTGAAGAAAGAGAAGAGGTGGGACAACCTCTGGCAGAAATAGCAAGTGAGGGAAGTACAGCTAGTGTTTACTGAAGGAGAGCAAGCAGGTAAAGCACGCTATTGGAAAATAAGTCCTCTCCCCTTGAGAAAAATGGGTAGAAAAATGCGATGAGGTGAATAGGCAAGAAATGGGAAGGCCATTTTTTGATTTGTGGATAATGTGATGCTGAAGTTAGGGAATGGGAATTAAGACAAGAATAGATGAGGGGATGCTGTGGGGAAAACACCTTATGTCCAATCTGAAGGATTCAACTGGACATTTCTGGTAGCTGGCTTCTTTCAGTGGCTAATAGTGATTTGCTTCTAGAGAAATCTGAATTTTGAAATTGGCAGCATACCCTTGGCTTGTATGTTTTTCTGGCTACAGTGTCTGTTTATACAATGAAGGTTTAGTGTGTAGTCAGTTATACTTCAGCTGTTCATTCCCAAGTATTAGCTCTCCTTCCCTTCTTACATTGCTACTCYAGAAAAGCATCTTTATAGCTCTCAGTATTAATTCAGCTCTGTTGTGTTGTTTTTCCTTGACTTCAAAGAAGAGACATTAAGCAGAACACCAAACTTTTTACACAATAAGTGAAGTCATAAATTATTCTGAAGAAAAATGGCACCAATAGTCTATAGAAGGAGCATTGCTATTACTATACACCTTTCTATATGTCTGAAAAGGAGAAGGAAAACATTAAAAAAAGGAGAGAGAAAGAAAGGCAGTTAAGGAAAAGAAAGTCTGAAGTTGTGGAGATGGACAAATCTCTGCAAAGGCGAGAACAAGAACAAGTGAAATTATTATGCAGGAATAAGAAGCAGCAAGAATGGAGTCTGAAGTTGAAGTCATTCCTATGAGCACCAGGAGCTGAAACTGATCTTATTCAAAATAGAGGAAAACGTGGTAATGGGAAGGAATATAAAATGAGAATGTGTTGACCAGAAGACATTTTATTTTTTCTTTGCATTAAGGTTGATATGCTATCCTTTTAAGGCAACAAAGTTTTACTCTGAATCTTGTTTTCTGTTGTTCTTTCACCAAAATGTTGGCAAATATGTAAATCTTAGTTGCTTCTATTTTATTTCATACAAATGCAGTTAACTCTATGCTGCAAACTAGTACAAGCTAGGAAACTGAAAGCCAGGGCTGATAATCTATGTTTTACATACCCTGTAGGCAACCTAAATACTTAAGAGAATGCTTTGAGAGCATTGTCAGTTTTAATTTTGTATTGCATAGCTTCTGACAGTTTGTTAAATACATATATGAATTATTTAAAAAACACTTATGTACATATTTAAAGAACAGTCTATTTGTAGATCTTCAGCTCACTGTTTCAACATGTATTCATGTACTATGTTTTTCAAGGCTTTTTGTAATATGGGATTTTTAGCTAAGGAAAGAGTGTAGACCATTTGTAATTTCTGGAATAATTACCATACAACCCATCTTGGTCAATAAAAAACAAAGACCAATTTCTGCATATTTTCCCTGATACAGCACCAGGCAGAACTCCAAGTTTTCATTTCTGTGAGTTCTTTCTCAGTCAGAATGAGTGAGAACTGAGTGGGGKTTTTTTACTTTTTTTTATCTTTAGATACTACATATATAAACAAGAGAATGGAATTTAACTCTGTAATTTCTAAAAGTAATTGGCAAAATGGTTCTTTGTACAGAAGTACTGTGTTTAAAAAAAAAAAGGGGGGGACACTCATTATTTTATTAATATGTCAAAAGCAATTGTTAAGGTCATGGTGGATCCAGTTTTGATCAGTTACAATACTGAAATAATTGCAAGAATTTTTACTGTTACAGAGGATAGAAAAGGTTTGTTTTACTTRCTCTCAAGACTTAGTTTAGAATTATTTCTATGAATTCCTACTACCTCTGGAATTGTATGTTGGTTTTTAATATTAGTTTATTAAAATTCTGGAACAGTATCTTTTGGAGAAAGCGATGTTCTGTCATCTTCTGGTGAATCTTGGTTCTCCTTGAATCTACTTCCCTTCACTAGGGGAGTCCTCTTGAAGGCAGTGGGCCAAAGTCTGATGATGTTCAGGCTCTCTTTTCATTCAGGCTAGGTAAAACCTGAGTTTTCATTTTCTCTGACATCTTGTGGATGTGACCTGGAATTCCACCATTTCAGACCCCTCTGTCATAGCTGGGGTCTCAGCTGTATCACAGGCAATGACGAGTCCGCAAACTCCAGACCCTCTTCTGTTGCTTCAGAAAACCAAGAAGGGAAAAGCCGCAAGTTGTAACTGTTACTCGTGCACTGTTCCTGCAGAGATTTCACCAGGGTCTTCTCAAGCATGCACTGGTGGCAGAACAATTTCTGCTGTCAGAAGTACGGCATAAAGAAGAAGGGAAAGACCACTGGTCCCAACAAGCCATAAAGAGAGTCCTAGGCCTCTGCTGGATGACCCAGTATGTGTGTGGGTATGACTCAACCCCAGAGTTTCCTCCACACGCGGAAGTGAGATAATCCCACTATAGCCTTAGCTAATTAGTGATATGTTCGTAGGTGAGGAATAGTGTGAGTAATTTTTTCCTTTGAAAGAGACCTTGATAGACCTTCCTGTGGGAGTCATGAGCAGAGATATCAAGATTTGGTTTGATATTAACAGTCAGAAAAAAAAAATATCATGGAGGCATCAGAAGCAGCAGCAAAGGGGGGGTGAAAAATAAATGTCCAATATTTTATAAGGGTGGGGAAAAAAAACCCTAAACTAATTGAAAGAACAAAACTCACAAGTGATTTGTAAAATGGCGCCTCTAGTTACCAAAACGCCTAATTAGTTTTCCTTATTAGGTTGCTCRTAACATTAAAATATTATTTTCTCTAAAGTATCGCAGTAGCAAACATTCAGGTAGCCTAGGTAGATCTTTTAAGTAAATTACATTGGCTAGAGGAGCTGAATTTTGTCATTAACCGTGGAAAAAGAAAAGGTAATTGAAAAGGTTTCTTGTGGTTTGGAAATGCTTTCCAAATATTCATTAAACATTTAAGCGACTAAATTTGCAGAATATGTTCCTGACATTGGCACCGGTTCTGTGGTATTTCTCTCATCAGATGGAAGTACTGCGTGTTATGCAGAGGGCATTCATGCATAAACAATATCATTTTCATAAATTAAAACCTCCCCTGCAGAAGGAACATCTGTGCCTGCCTTTGAATAAAAGATGGTGGCATGTGAGTTGCCCCTTGACTGACTAGAAGAATCCTTATGTTTAAGAAGAAGGCGCATAACCAAAAGGCGAGCAAGCCTGGGTCAGCTTTCTCAATTTTATCTGGAAAAATTGTCATTCATTTCCCCCCCCTCGGGTTATCTAGGGTATATTTAGCCGTGTTGCCACTGACTGGGAAAGGTTAAGCGGGTGCTTGAAAAGTTGCCCTTTGCTTTCCTCCTTTTCAGATTCAGCAACAGTTTTGGGGTGCGGAGCTGCCGGCTCGGGCAAAACGCAGCGAGATGCTGCAAAATGCATCAGCCGGCGTCGCAATTAACTTCCAGCGGGTTTTTAGCACGAAAGACTGGCCGTAAGGGTGCTGCAGTACCAGTGCAGGTTTGCAACGCTTACGCGTTGGATTTCTGTAGCTATAAACACCTTTCAAAATAGACGTCAGTAGCTTGATTTCTCGTGAAAAAATGCCCTCATCCACAGGAGAGCCTGTTCACTTTCTGCTGGACTTCAGTGAAATATTTATGAAATACCTCTGCTTTGTGACAGGCTTCATATAAGGTATTTCAGGGAACGTCTCAAATCTGTTTCTGAGGTCGGAGGCAAAGACCTGTTGATAATTGTTCCCGGTCATTAGGGGAATTGCTCTCCCGCAGGTTGTGTCTCCGGGTTTCTTAAGCCCCAGAATAATCAGTGAAGATTAGAGAAACACATGTTTCGCGTCTGGGAAGAGGGGGAGACGGCGAATCGATGGCGCTTGATCCAGGGCTGGCTTGCGGGGGGAAGGAGCACCTGCTGCCGGCGAGGCCGAGCCGGGGCCGAAGCGGCATTTTCCCGGGGTACCGGCCTGGTGCGGGGAGCCCCGCCGGCACCGCGGGACGAGGCGCCCACGCACCTCCGGCCCCGGCGGGCTGGGGGATCCCCCCCGCGCTCCCTCCGTGGCCGGAGAGCGGAGACCCGCGGGTGGGCGGCAGCCGCGGCGCTGGGCTGAGCCTCCCCGCCCGCGGGCTGCCGGAGCGGGTGCGGGGCGCTCGGCGCAGCCCAAACCGGCAGCCGCAGCTCCCGGGCGAACGGCGCTTCTGCCCGCCTTTCCCTAATTCAACAAATCAGCATTGCAAATGGCCAGTTTCGCTGGAAACAAACGAACGAAATCCCCCCGCCTTCCCCCGGAGCCCCTCAAGGTAAGTACAGAATCCGTGTCCTTTTTTTAGTCCAATTTTATTCTACAAATAATAAGTGTTGCACCTTTCATGAGCTATCCGAATAAAACAATAATCCCATAGGAATTACTTACACTAAGAAAAAAAAATCATAATCACATTTAAGGAGAAATGCAACATTCGACCAAATGTTCAATACTATGTTGTTGCCAAAGGATGGATGTTTTTCTAAAATCCCAGTGTGCATTACACCATAATATACAGGATTACAAACAAAATTACAGTACAGATTGATTCCAGTTGAACCAGCGTTACATTTCAAACAGCACTTAGTCTGGACTGCATTGTACATGCAATAGCTATTGTTCTAATTACGGATTAAATGGTCTGAATTTGTTTCAAGCTACCGTACTAATCGACTACAATAGGTATATAGCCCGACTTTAACAACCTGATTAGTTTTAGGTTCCGATTTATAAGATGAGCATATGACAACCACGGATTGTGTGAATATGTATAAAATCATGCATTTATATCGCCTGGAAACATTAACATCTTCAAGTTCTCTTCAAAAAAACCACGGAATGCCAAGGGGTTCAAAGACTAAAAACAAACAGTGCAAATTGTATGTGATAGTCAAGCAGCTTTCGATTTAAAAAGGGTGTTGGCATTTGCTTATAATCTTTATATACAAGTTTGTGCAAGTAATGTGTTGAATTGATATGTTTTAATAGAAAATAAGTCTCTCGTTTTTATATCTTCTCAAGACCTAGGGGATCTGGTTCTTGTTGTAGGGGGGGAAAGGAAAAAGAAAAAAGAAAAAAAAAAAAAAAACCAAACCGGAAAAAAGAGACTTTTATGGGAAAGAAATTGCCCGGATCGTGCTTTTTTTTTTTTCTTCTTCAACTATTTGAAAGGAAAGAAGTGCTAAGGCAACAGAACTTCTCTAAGCACTTTTCTGCTGGTTTAAATTAGTTAAATTATTTTGTATAAATTAGATATAATTCTACCTTTCCAATATGTATAAAAATTGATGAAGCTGCATGGTTTAAAATAGGAAATTCACGTTATAAAAAGTCATTAAAAATTCTGTACAAAATCACAACAAAATAATTCAGCATGGGAAAGGTAACAAGTAGTAAAACGTTGGTTGAAAAATATAGATTTCATATATATTTTGTAATTGGCCCATCGCTAGTTTAAAAATTGCATAGATCCTAATTATTGCTCGTGATTTTGTTATCCCGATCAGGTAATTGACGCGATCCCAGTGCCCCCACCCCAAATTTACAGCGTCGCCCCGAGGAGCGGAAGCAAGACAGCAGGTGAGCGGGGACGCGGCGGCCCCCGGGGGCAGCGGCGGGACCCGCCGGGCTGCCCCCTGTAAACAAGGCGGTGGCCGCCGGCGGGCGGCGGGGCTCGGCTCTTCCCCTCTCCCTCCCCCGGGGGAGGCTCAGTCGTGGAAGATGGCGTTGAGCTGGGCGCTGAGGACCCGCTCGTGGTGGGGGTGGCCCTCGTAGGGCGCCAGGCCGTCGACCGGGATCTCGCAGCGGGAGGCGGCGGCCGGGAAGATGGCGGCGTGGGCGGGCGCGGCGGCCAGCGCGGCGGCGGCGGCGGCGGGGTAGTGCATGGTGAAGGCGTAGCTCTTGTCGAAGTCGGCGGCCGGCTCGTGCTTGAAGGARAAGTTGCCGTTGACGCTGAGGGGCGGGCTGAGCGGCCCGTCGAAGGCGGGGCTGGCGCCCTCCGCCAGGCCGCTCTCGAAGAAGGGCTCGAGCGCGGCGCCRTAGGCGTGCGGCGGCTTGAGGTGGAAGAGGTGGGAGCTGTCCATGGTGCCGTAGGGCGGGCTGGGGAGGCCGGGCGACTGGTAGGGGTAGGGGTGGGCCGGGAAGGGGGCGCCCGCCGCCGCCACGTGGGGCGGCACCTCCTGGCTCTGCTCGGGGAGGAAAGTCCGCGGGTTGAGCTGCAGGCAGCCGGCCACCAGGTTGGTGGTGGGCTGCGACAGGCCCTTGCAGAGGGTCTGCACGAAGGAGACCAGGTCGGGGCTCTTGCCCGAGCGCAGGATCTCGGAGAGCGCCCAGATGTAGTTCTTGGCCAGGCGCAGGGTCTCGATCTTGGAGAGCTTCTGCGTCTTGGAGTAGCAGGGCACCACCTTCCGCAGGTTGTCCAGGGCCGCGTTCAGGCCGTGCATGCGGTTGCGCTCCCGGGCGTTGGCCTTCATGCGCCGCAGCTTGAACCGCTCCATGCGCGCCTTGGTCATCTTCTTCTTCTTGGGGCCCCGCCGCTTGGGCTTCTGGTCGTCGTCCTCCTCCTCCTCCTCTTCTTCCTCCTCCTCGTCCAAGTCGTCCTCCTCGTCCTCCTCCTCGCCGTTGCGCAGCGACTCCTCCTCGGCCTCGGCGTGCAGACCCTCCAGGTCCTCCTCCTTCTTGTCCACCTCGTGCTCTTCGTCCTGGGAGCTGAGGCACTCGTCCGTCCAGCTCGGCGGGCCCTGGGGCTGGGGCTCGCCCATCAGCCCGCTCTCGCTGTACGACTTGGTCATGGTGAGCCTCTGCGCCGCGGAGGAGACAGAAGAGAGCCGTATCAGCACCCGGACCGGCGGCCGCGGCCCCGCGCGGCGACCCGCGGGGAGAAGCCGCCCGCGCCCCCCCGCCCCCTCCCGAGGGAAGCCCCGGCTTCCCCGCGGTGCCAGCGCAAACTTTTAATTGTCTCCGCGGTCCTGCCTGATAATTAAGTTGACATATGTTCAAATGCCATTATGTAACTCGCTGATATTAGCGGGGAATATAAGCAGATTATGCGTGCGGGAGGCAGCCCGGGCGGCACGACGCGAGCAGACCAAGCGCGTTAGGATTGTTTGTAGAATTAGAATGAAAACTCTTACATGTACAAAAAGAGTTTTTGTCAGAGGTGTTTCATCCATTCCCATTGTGTCTTTCTGTGCTTTAAAAAAAAAAAAAAAAAACACATTTGCCGAATCGGGGAGAGGGAAGGGCGGGGGGGGGCCGGGACAGGACACCCACAGGGACGGATGGCCGCCCATGGCGCCTGTCCCCGCCGCTCTCCGCGGCTCCCCCTCACCACCGCCTTGCGCGGGGCTCCCGCACCGCACCGACGGGCGCCGGGCACCTGCTCCCCCAGACCGACGCTGCTCAACCTCTCCTGGCGAGGCTCCCCCGGTCCCGCCTCCGCCCCCCAGCATTGCCGCTGGGTGCCCGCGGCGGGGCGGCGAGCGGTCCCCGCCCGCGGTAACAGGTGCGGGACCGGCCCCGGCTTTCCCTCCCCGTCATCCCCTCCGCCGCAGACGGGCATCGTCTCCCCGCTCCACCCGGGGGCCTTCTGTGGGGGACCGCGACCRTCCCCCGGTCGCACCGGGGAGGAACAATGCCGCCCGCCCGCCGGGGCGCAGCCTGCGGGGGGACCGCGGCGGCCGCCCGCCGCGCAGGAGAGGGAGCTGGAAGTTAGGAGGTGCATAGGTGGAAGCATATATACATATTCATATGTGTGTGTATAGATGGACGCACATATACATATTTATACGTGTGTATGGACGCACATATACATTTACATACATGTGCGTGTATGGAAGGATACAGGTGTGCGCACACACAGCTGCCCGCATACACCGGCAGCAACGACCGCCGGTTCCCACGACCGCCACCGACAACATAAACCGAAGCTGCTCCGGCAGCGGCAGGTCCCTCCCGCCCCGACCCCGCAGGCTCCTCTCCCACCCCGGTAGCCGCCGCCAACCCCTTTCCCGCGGGGGGGGRAAACCCCGGTTTCCCGTTACCTCCGTTGCTCAGCCTCTCCTGCGCGGTGACGGTCTCATAACCCTGACGCAGCTCTCCGTGCGAGGGCGCCGCGTGTTTTTTTTCCCGAGGTTGCGCAGCGCCGGGCTCCCCCGTTATATAGCGGGTCCGAGGATGCGCGGCGGGGGGCCGGCACCGGGACCTGGGTACCGCGGCGACCGCCACCGCCCAACGCGCCTGCGCCCCGCCCCGCGCCC
>JAYKAV010000445.1:3490942-3569537 GCA_035582835.1 Phoebastria nigripes | reverse complement strand
CCGCCGGGGGGCCGCCTGCCCCGACCCGCGGAGCCGCATTGTTCCCATTGTTCCGGGGTGCGGCCTCCGCGGGTCCCCGCCGCCCCCCCTTAGCAGCTCCTAACGGGCGCCTCTGACCCCCGGAGCCTCCATGTCCCCGTCCTTCCCGCTCCCCCGCCGCCTCAGACACCGTGGCTCTCTCCGGTGCTGGGGGAAACGGCGTCCCGGGGCTGCTGTGCCCCTCGGTCTTGTCCTGCCGTCTGGAGCAACGGCTGTTTCCGCTTTCCCCGGGTTTTTGATGGGAATACCGCCGGTTAACGGGGAGTTTGAATGAAAGGTGCGGAGCCGTGGCTGGAAAGTCTTTAAACGCCTCGGCGGAGTTTGCAAACACCGCCAAATTTCAGAGATGCGCTTGAACGAGGGAGATGTCCCCCTGCATGGTAGCACGGGGAGCTTTGCTACCGGCACGCGTTGTCCGGAGATTTAATCAATAAAAGGAAAAAAAAAAAAAAAAAGAAATTATTTATTTTCGCCTCATGCGGCTTTAAATGCGAAACCAATGATTCCGCCCTGCGGAGACAGATTCGAAAGACATTTTTCCAGGTCGGGTTATTTTTAAAATGTTTCTCTCCTGTTCGTGACCTACATAGCCCTGGGGCTGGCGGGGCGGCAGGAGGGGACTCCGGGGCACGTTTGCCTGCTCGGTAATCGAATACGAAGGACAACCGGCCGCGTTTTGTTATTTCCAAGCCGGCCGGTTCTCCGTGCGAAGCGAGGGGCGGCAGCGCGGTGTGTGCCGCGGGGCCGGACGAGCGGGGCTGGAGCGGGGCACGCTCGGGTCACCGGCGGCTGCGGCCCTTCCCTGGGGCAAGGGCCGGGGGGGAAGCGCCGGTGCCTGGCCGCCCACCCACCTACCGGCAGCCCCTGCCCGGAGCGAGCCCCTCTCTGGCCGCGGAGGTGCCCCCGAGGCAGGGGTCGGGAGGATGCCCGTGCCCCGGGCGGCCGGGCAGGGCGTCCCGCCGGGCCGGCCGCCCCCTCGGGAGCTCGGCCCCGTTAACGGGGCGCTACTGKGGCTGCCGCGCTGCTGAAGCGGACGCGTTTTGGAAGCGGTGAGGTTTGAACAGGTTTTGAAGGCGCGGGAGAAGGATGGGGCTGGGCCAGCCCTGTCTCGGCTGCTGGAAAATGTCACCCGCGTTTGGATGGGGCTGACTGGGAATACACCGGGCGCGTGGGGCGCTGGGGAAACACCGGGCAAAAACACCGGGAGGAGGGCACTGGCAGAAAGCTGAATCCCGGGAAGCGGTGAGAGCTTTGGATGCTCATGTGCCTCTGGGTGTGTTCAGTACAGTCAGCTTCCCCGCGAGCAAAATAAAGTCAACAAATGGTCGATGGACAGATAAGTAGACAGACAAATAAAGCGGCAGGCAGTCGGACAGAGGGGCTTAAAGCCCGCCGAGCCCGGCGCGGGGGCCTGGTTCCGCCCCAGGCGGCGCTGGGCGAGGGGACACGCGTGGTCGTGGAGGAGCCGGGTCGGCAGGTACGAGGCACTCCTCGGTGCCGCCCGTCGGGGCAGGGGACGGGCGCTGCGCTCCGGGTGCGGCGGGGCTCTGCCGCGCCGGCTTCATCCTTCCCGCTCCTCTCGCTGCTCCGGCACCGCTTCTTCTCCCGGATCTCCCGGGCAGCCGGCTCTGCCTTCCCCGCTCGGGCCGTCCCCTGCCTCCGTGGCTCCGGTTTTCCACCTTCCCTGCCTCTCCTCTTCTCTCAGCCCCGCGATTTTATCGCTCCAAGCGCCTCTTTTTTCCCCCTGACCTACAGACTCCTCCTTCTCCATCTGGCTTCTAATTCGCCTTCGGCTTATTTTTCGTCCCGAATCCCTTCTTTTTTCCTTTTCCTTTTCCTTTTCCTTTTCCTTTTCCTTTTCCTTTTCCTTTTCCTTTTCCTTTTCCTTTTCCTTTTCCTTTTCCTCCTCTCCCGCCCTGCATCCCTCCCCTCTCCCTCCCCCCCCCGCGGCGCGGCACGCGAACCGCACGCGTCCCAACAAAGCTCCTGCCCGGCCCGGCCGCCCCCCGCCCCGCCGGCTCCCGCCTCCTCCGCTGCCTCCCGGCCCGAGCAGGAGGAGAAGCCCCGGGGCCGGCTGGGGCCCGGAGCGGCGGTGCGGCGGGCGGGCAGCGCATCCCCTTCGCGGGTCGCCGCCGGGGCTGAGCCCTGGCCCGTCCGGGCGGGAGGGGGGGGGGTTTGCTGCGGGGGGAGCAGCGCTGTGGAAACGCCTTCCAGTTGTCCGGAGCGCGAAATCCTCTCCCGAGGAAATCTCTTGGGTTTGCGGCATTATCTTAATTAAGATAATTGATTCATATTGCACCTGCGAGAGTGCGGGAAAAGGATGCCTCCCCAAATAGCTTAAAGCTATTGGAGAGGGGAAGCCGCGCTTATAATTTAGCGAGTGATTTACTGCCTGGGCAGCCCGGGCTGTTCGGGCTCTCTCCTTTCGCTGTCACGTTTCCCGCTCCCTCCCTTTCCAGCGAGGCACCTACACAAAGCCCGAGGGTTATCCTAAATAAAAAAAAGAGAAGGGAAAGTGTCCCTACCCGCTCCCCCTGTCCCCCTCGGCCCCGTTCGGCACGGCCGCTCCATCCCACCCCATCCCACCCCATCCCACCGCACCGCGGGGCCGGGGCCGGGGCCGGGGCCGGGGCCGGGGCCGGGGCGGGCAGCCGGGCTCGGAAGGGCCAGCTTGGGTTTGCCCGCCCGGCCCCATCGCGGGGCTCCCCCGCTCGCCCCTCTCCAAACGCTGCGGCGGGGGAGAGGGCAGCCGCATCGCTCGCTGCCCGGAACGCTCCGAGCCACGATCAGCTTGCTCCGGCTGCCTTGGCTCAGAAGTCACCGGGGGAGATAACGCTTTAAAATACCGCTCTGGTACCGGTTTGGTGCTGGGGTGCGCCTGTATCCCACAAGCTACTCTCTAGGATGTACGGCTGGGCTCGAAATTGGTGCGAACGATTAAGGTACCTTTTCTGCTCTTTTTTTCTCTTAAGACTCAGTGTATTAATTTTATTGAGCCTTTCCCCGTTAGATAAATGCTGTTGTTGTTTCAATTCTGTAAATGTAAACTTCTATTTAGTTAATGGAAAACATCACCACCAAGGTTTATCAGCTTTTTAAATTACTCTTTTAGTCAAGTGCACATAATTATGAAATCACAATAGATTTAAAATATAATTCAAATGGATTAAAAAAAAAACAAATCAGAGAAGTACGTACCATTAAAGCAAATGTCTAAATTGTATTGGTAGGCCAGCTACTGCCTGAGCTAGAGTTTAAATAACATCAGCAGTCTTTGCTATTCGTGTCAAACCACCTCTGTTATTAGGAAAAAGGATTCTTATCAGACGGGATTTAGATGCTGTTATAACTGCAAAATCTAATTATTTTTGATCCAGGCATTTACCCCCAGAGTCCCACCTTGTTTAAATAAAGTGTCTTCTTTCCTCTTGAACAAATGCATTTCCATTTGAATTAAATATTGATAATTTGACCTTTTAGTTCCTTTAACTAATCAAAAGGAAAAAAAAAATCCAAATGTAGATCCTAGTGCCTTGCCCTAGTGGGTCTTTCCGCTTGAATAGACACTGAGATTAAATGAGTCAAACTTCCTCTTTCATTGCACTCTCTTTGCACTAATTGCTTATGCAAAAATGCAGATTTGTATTAATTAGTAACTCCACTGATTAGTTCGGTGGTATTTTCACGTAATAAATCATGCTGCAGACACGATTTTTGGCACGTCCCCAGTAGTGGCTCAGGATGCAATAAGTTTTCCATATTAAATAAAATCTTAGCCTAAATCTACCTTTTCGTTGCAGGTACACTGCGTACCACCTGCTGTACGCACCTGCTACGGGAAATTACCTTCTGTCCCTGGCAAGCCTCTTTCCTTTCCTTGATAATGCACTCCTCTTCACAGGGTGTAGACTTTAAAATGGGAAGCATGAATCACAGAATCAAAGAAGGAGAGAAATCTGATGTTATTTTTAACCCCTTCAAATGAATAATGCTCATTTTTAAGGGGATGAAACCTATGTAAGATACATCAGATGTAGATTTTTTTTTTCTTTTCTTTCCTATGCCCAGCCACGTGATCTCCTTTTACAGCACCATTCACTACATGCCCAAATGATCATGCATAACACCATTTTTTTTACATTTCTTTCTCCTTCCTTGAGCTGCGGAGATTGAACTCTTACAAGCGTGGCACTTGTTAACTGGAGTTCATACCTTAGGCAGGTACAGAGGCCTCAGCAGAAACAAGGCTCCACAGTCTCTGTAGCCACATAGTACTGAAAACGTCCCTGCTTGCTCGTACCGTGAAACCACAATAAAAATCTCTCCAGAGCACGCACAGGCTGATGTGTCCAGTAGCTTAGATCTACATCTGAAAAACCTTTCCCAATTCTTTCTTAAATCATCCCAGATAATACCTTTCTCTCTATTTCCCTCGGACAGTGTTGTCTATACTTCACACCTTTTCTTCAAGCAAGTCAGCATAATATATAGGTACGATATGTACCACAACAAATAATGTCGACTAGTGCAGTACTTGGAAAAAAGAATAAGAGGCTCCAAAGGAATATAAAAGGTGATGGCACTGGTGTCGTTTCCTCATAGGTGACACTTTCGGGGGCAGATCCTGAAAAACCTTTGCCTCGCTCCTGCCAAGACTCTCACTCACGTAAGCYGGACCGCTGCCACAAACAAACTTGCAGGATCTGGCCTTTGGCCCTTAGTCTAAGCAGTGCAATGGGGTGGAAGAGCAGCAAGCACAGGTGCCAGCAGATTATCCAAAGCTTTGCTGAGATTAAAATCTTGTCTCAATATGAGTTATTGCATATTCTCTAAATAGAAATCTCCTTAGTTGTGGCTTTAAAAGGTCTGCTTTTGTTTGAGAAAAAATAATGGTTGAACCCCAGGCTATGCACATAATAGTTTACATGTTTGTTCCCTGTGGCCATCTGATCTGAACATTTTGGAAACATTTTGCAGTTCCTAGCAAAGATGCTGGTTCTGTTCCTTTCTCAAAGAGACAAAGCAACAGTCAAAACGCTCTTACAGGGTTATACAAAAAATGATCCTGATTAATTTCAGAACATGGTTACTTGTTTTAGCAAGATATTTAGCAATATCCCGAGAACAAAACAAGGAAGGTTAAATCAATGATCCACAGGGATGGAAAAAGAGATTCAAATAATCATTAAATCTTATTACATAATGCGGCTTTGTTTCTACCTCTCAGAGTGAGTTCACACCTGGGTCTGTGCTTCAAGTGCTCCACAGTGAGCTGGGCATGGTGGAGAATCGTTTTCCCATCACAGTACAGTGTAACCTCTGCAGCTGTAGAACAAAACTGGTCAACTGAAACTCTCGCTAAGCATTTTAAGTGTATATGGGGATATTCTTCATTATATACAGCACCACATTTCGAGTGGTTGCCTTCCTCTGCCATTCCTGTCATCGCTCCCAGTTTACCCCCATGATTGCCACTGTTATTTCACAATGGTGTAGGAAATGCCCGAGAGTGTGCGTCGTCACATGTGACTGCTTTTCAGAGGTGCTCCTGGGATGTTAACCATGCCAGCTGTGAGTGTGCTTTCCCCAACACTCCACTGACACATGATGTGCTCTTTCTCTGTGTCTCAACCTCTTATTCACAAAGGGCAGGACGAGCATCAGGTAACACGCTTTGTTTGCCGCCTTTCACTCCAGAGATGCACCGAAGAGGTGGCATCTTGCCATCCAAGAAGCATCTTTGTTCTACTCTCAGTTGCTGCAGAGAGTGTGGTTCGATTGCCCTCCATTGGCTGGGGGCAATCTTAACATTCACTTAAATGAGTTATGGATATATTAAGGCCCTAGGGCTGAGACCAAGCACAACATAGATATAAATAACTAACTTGTAATGACATTCCAAGGACTCTCAAAGGCAAGTGTCCATTAGGATAAAAATGATGACTGAAATACAAAATATTTTATTGTAAGTTCTTGTGCAGAATTAACTTTCTGTGATCTTTCCGTAGGGAAGACGCAAGGGTCCAAGCACCTGAGGCTTGCARGCCTTGTTCAGGTGCTCAGTGTAGGAGAACTGATGGCCATTGACTTTAAGTAATTGTGGGACGAAGGTGGACAAGCTGGGGAAAAACAGTAGAGGAGGAATGTTCTACACACTGTAGCCTGTCAGGTACTCTTTGGAGGAAGGCTGGCCTTAGTGGAGTTATGGCACAAGCCGTGATCCAATAGCTAAGGATGTTCTGTCTGGAGTCATCTTGCAGGGAGAGGTCCTGAACGCAGAGCTTTAGCCCAAGGCTCTAGGAGAGATTTCTGAGGTGCTGGGGCTGAAGCATATGTGCCACGATGCACATACACTTCTCTCATGTGCCCAGGCAGACCTTTCGTATTCATCTGTGGTGACTCTTGCCCAGGAAAGCATTGCTCTTCGCTAGTCATCTTCCGAGCCCAGAGAAAAGTATGTCCTGAAAACCTGTAGCTCTCTTGTCTGGCTTAGTCCTTCTGTTAGAATTTTTTCCTCACTGCTGGACCTTCGCTTGGTTTATGTGGATTCCCAAGAGAGGAGGAACATGCTGGTAAATCACCATTTCCTCCATAACTGAGCTCCAGTTACATGCCACTATGATAATATAAATATTTACTCATTTTGTCCCTCTTCACCCTTGTAAGAGGATAAGAGCATCTGGCCCTTTGTTAGTAGTCTATTGTCAGTTTGCTAGAGCATCCACTTGTTTATGTTCACTTGTACAAGAACACATAAATAACCCTCCTCTCCACTGTTTTGCAGAGCACAGTCACTGTTGAAAGCAGGTGTTAAACCTACCCTCCTGACGGGGGTGGAGAATTCTCACCTGATCACTCCTGAGGTGGCTTGCTGAGCTGTGTTTGACAATATGAAGTATAAAGCAGCAGAGAACAAATCTATGATTTTTGCATCTCTGTACATTTATCCTGGTGCTTCATGCTGTGGTATTTGGCAGAGTCTTTTTGGCAACACAGAAAACCTCAAAACCAACAGCAGGGCAATGGAAAATGAAACCTAGCATCTTTTAAAATTGACCGGAAGTGTTGGTGGAAGCAGAAATATAGAGCATACCGTTAAGATGTATTTTTTAAAGATCCATTTCAAACTATCATTTGTAGTTCTTCTGTATCCATGTCATCTCTAGATAGACTGGTGCTCTGCAAAGCTATCAGTAGATAGAAGGACTACATATTCCTTCCGAAATGAATTTAAAGCTTAAAGTTGTCCATGTTGATTTTGATTTAGAGGGAGAAATCTCATTTAAAAAAAAAAAAAAAAATCCCTCCAGAATTCAAAAGCAACTGTCAGCTCTTTTTTTTTTTTAACTATAGGTTCCAGGTTCACAACAGCAAGAATCTCTACCCCTGAGAAAATTGTATTTCTATAATAAATTATGCTTGAAAAGGATAAAATATAGATATAATTAGAGACCGTTGGCAGTTTCAGTTGGTGTCAGGCATATAATGAAGTTCATAGGTAATTTATAGTCCATTTCTTCTACTATATATCCACAAGTAGTTGTAAGTTTCTTGGATCGCCTTGATTTCAAATTATCTGCTGAAATTTTGGGGCAGCTCATTCAATAGCTGACGTGAGCAAGTGCATGTCAGAGCTGTGAACTGGAAGCAGCTGCAGCTGCTGAGCCTCGGCAGCACTGTTGATTCCCACCCTTTGATTAAGGGCTTCGTTCTGAGAAAATGAGCCCAAACGTGACAACATAGGYGCACACTTAACGCCAAGCACGTCAGGGACCTCAGTAGAACTAGTGTGATTACTTACACATCTTCTAGCTCACAAATCTACAGAGCTAGAAGCAGGGCATTATCTCACCAAGCTTTTGACATAGGTAAACACTTTGGTTTTGCTGCCTTTTCATGTGCAGTCAGATAAATGTAACAGATTGCTGCTGCTCAAGGCAGGAGGGCTCATTCCCTCTGCCTTCTTTTCTATTTCTCTCTTCCTGTTGCTCTGATCGGTGTAGTCTGCTCCATCTCCTGAACCAGATCTGGTGCCTGTGGGACTCAGTTTGGAAAACTCCTCGTCACTGAATAGGTTACATAGCCTCATGGAGGACCTGACAAACACCTTCRCAAGTGCAGGGTAAGGGGCAGGAATGCACAGCCAGGAGCAGAATAAAGACAGGGGGAGAGGGGAAAAGGGACTGGGAGGAGACCCGCACTCCTTCTGCTGCAATGAGGTACTGCATTGAGCCATTGTGTCTGGTGGAACTGTACCGTTTTCTCCTCCTTCCTAAAGCATCCAGGATGGACCGGCTGAAAACATGATTAGCAGGCTAGATGAACCTTTGATCTGGTCCAGTATGGGAGCATTGTGTTGCTATGCTTACATTATTCTGTCCTTCTCCTTGTTTTTAGCTTTGTAGGAATCAGCCAGTGGCAGAAGGGAATTCCTGCCTATCCTAGTTTGGATCTCYGAACAACTGATCCCTGAGATGTCTTCAGCGAGGCTGAAGTCTCCCTGGATGGCTTAAGCCCATGTCATCCTACCCACTGCACTGTCCATCTGCAATGTGTTTTCTTCTCACTCGAAGTTCACCCTCGTGTCACCTGTGCTAGTTCAGTCTGAAGAACAGACAGCAGAAGGCTGCTTAGATCTACATTTTCAGTTTGAAGAGATGGTAGCTTGCCTTCATCTGGGCAACAGCATTGTTTTAGTCAGAAACCAAACTAACGAGCTCCATGGGGAAGAAAATATCCAGCGAGATACTGATGGTCTTTCACACCAGGTTGGAGGGGGTTCTGTAAAAGCATTCACTAAGCAATATTTGGTAAGAAACATGCAAGAGCCAATACCAGACTCAGAGAAGGTGGTGTTCAGGATGCATCACTAGTGACACAGGACTTCTTGCACCTCTGCAGCTAACTCCTCCTTCCAAGGTGCAGCCAACATGATCAATACACAATCACTTCCAGCCATCAAAGGCTTGTTTCTAACAACCTTAATGCTAACATTTATTTGATTACAAAATTTAGTATTTTCTATGAATCCTTTCTATAAACAGAAGAAAACCTCTTTTCTTCAAATGCCTGGAATTGTTAAGTAAACCTTATGTTAAACACAGTGAACTTAAGCAAGGCTTTTTTTGTTTTGTTTCTAGTTAACTGCAAGAGAACGCATCTTCATTTGTTTGCATTAAGATGCAAATTGGAGATAACATTCTTGACCACGATGTGAGAGTGTTTACAAGGGACTGAAAAGAAGCCTTCAATGAAATATAGGTATTAGAATATGAAATGAAGTGAAAAAATAGATTTGATCAAATATTTTGCTTCATACAGGCAATAGAAAAGAAATGGAGCACCTGTACAGAAGTTCACTTACGCATWTTAGTGGTGTTGTGGAGAGATGAATGGCAATGAGGGCAGTGCTGTGCAGATGAGTGGGAGGAGTGGGGAGGCAATGAAACAAGGTAACTTAAAGCCATTTCTGTGCTCATTTAACTACTGCATTCCCAATCAACTTTCCAAATAAATTAGAGAAAATGAAGAATGTCTCCAATTTACACCAGCTGCCAGTTGCCCTGCGCAATTAAAATGTGCCGAGAGGTACCACTGTGCTCTGTGGTCTGCAGGGGTGATTGAGGCTCACAGCAGTAGCGTCGGTGTCTCCTGAACGGTCTCCTGTGTTTGTCATCCAGGACCATGCTATCCATACACGGGGGCAGGATTCTGTCTATGGACGCTCGGTTCTGCTCTGGAATTGCAGTAATATTTGAGCACAAGTTTCTCTTTCTCTCCACCTCAGTTCATCTCAGCACATATATCCTTGAAGATGGCACAGAGAGGTTGCTGTAAAGTCAGCAAATAAAGTGATGATAAAGGCCCTCTTCTCTTCCCCTTCGCAAAAATTGTCTGTTTTCTCTGGCAGAGAAGATGGGTATGACCTTTTATTGTGCACTAAATAGAGCAAATATTTATTAGACAGTGAAAATAAGCAAGGTAACTCCCCTTTAAAATCTATTTTCACATTTACAGTTGTTTGAATGAAAATCATTCTCACATATTCTAGATGTGAAATAGGAATGCTCCATGTGCTCCATTTATTTGTAAGTAAATTTGTATATGTATATGTGTATGTGTATGTATTGAAGGATAACAATGAGTGGTACAAATGATACAAATCATATGCAGAAAAAACCTCTGCCATTACATTGTGTCATTCTCTTTTATAATTTGCCAGAAATAAAAAAAAATCTATGTTGACATTACATCTTCTCACCCCTACATCAGCTTCAGTGCCACCGTCTTCCTGATGATCATGCCTACCAGAAGATGGCACTGAAAGAACCTGTCCTACAGATAGGCCCTAGAAAGAGGAAAACTCAGTTTCACAAACTGGCTTTGAGTTTGTGAATGTAAAAGAATTCAAAAGGTACCTCTCCTGGATAACATTTGCTTTTAGGAAAGACTTTTCTTTTTTTCATTTCGTTCTCAAGCATGATGACGAAGAGGCTAAAAGTCAACCAACCATCGTACCTAGTGAATGCCGTCTTAGTTTGCCTATTACCTACAAGCACGTTGTCATTTTCATAAGTAAGTCCTCTTATCAAACTACAACACTGCTGAGCTTTCAAATACAAGACCTTATGAGCAAAAAGGGTTTTGCTGGGAATTATTATTTATAATTGCTGATTTCTGACTGGACAATCAAGTCGCTTTGAATAGAGCTGTACTTCTGACTGAAAAAAGGCAATTCTGCAACTTCACATGGAAACACATTTTTTAAATTTTAGTAGAAAATAAAAAGGATTTTCTAGTGACATGAACATTTTCACCTTTTAAAGTCATATCTGGTAAATATTAAAGATTTCTTTGGCTTCATGCTGAATTTCAGTAAAAGCAGATTCCTGTCTTAAAATGCAAAGCAGTGATTTCAGATTTCCTACTACTGAATGGCAGCTGAAGGGGTGTAAATCCTTCAGAGTCAGTAGCAGTTAGAGACAGACAAAAAGAAATTAACCATATATAATAGTTTGGTAGAAAAGGGTAATTATTACAGAAAATGTAGAGATTACAAGATGGAAACTTGTTCATATCTCTTTCTCTCCAATAGCTGTAGCTTCTCATGAAGACTGATGAAAATGTCTTCAACGATCCAAATGGCACTTAAGCCTCAGGGTTCACTTCATGTCTTTTGATGCATCTCTGATCAGGCTTTGTTTTGGGATGTGTGATGGTATAGGACCATTAACCGTTACCAGTAAGTGCTAATGTTAATTACATTAAGCACAATCCTCCAGTTGGTCCATCTGTTATTCATTTCTTATAGGTTACCTATTCTTGTTTGGGGTTTTCTCTGTGCTCCAGGAAGACATCTTCTAGTTTTCTTCTGGCTTTATTTAAATGATGTTAACTCACATATGCCTCAGTGAAATACTTTGATACTTTTTTAAATTTAGCTTTCGTTTTTCAAGTGATTTTTTAAGATTAATTTTGCATGTGATTTTAATGTTTAGTTATGGTGTTGCACCTGAATGTGTAGCTTAGTAAACGACTTCAACGTCTTGTATTTCATATAGTGTGTCTCTTGAAAAAATCAATCATCTCAATATATTTTTTGATTAATTTGGGCTGTTTTCCTCACATTTGAATATCACATTTTGTTTCTTTGTTATCATCACGTGAGGACTGTATTGGTTTCCGTTTCCCTTGCTAAATTTCCCTTTCTTTTTCAGATCATTATCAGCTGAAAATGGTATTTTCAGCATTATTCATCTGCTGCTTTACTTCTGGTCGGAGCTCAGCTCTGCTACTGGCTGAAACGGTAAAGCCACGGACAGGGTGTAGATCTATAGCTATCCGCCCGTAGCGCTTCGCGCACCGCAACTAATTGCTATTAAAGTAATGAGCCGAGATAAAGCAGTCGGATTAGGATTTAGATGATTGCAGTATGTTTAAATTTGGGCTCCTGGCTGTTAGTCACCGCGCCCCTGGGAGCGGTCCCCAGCGCCGGCGGGGAGCGGGGGGCTCGGGGCGCAGCCGGGCGCGCAGCTCCATCTCCCGGGCGGCGGGGAAACCCGCCCGGCAGCCGGGCTGAGCCCCCCCCCAGACCCCGCCAGCCCCGGGTTTAGAAACGCCGCCTGGCCACTTCCAAGACTGTTTTCCTCTGCTTGGGGCGTACCTCAGCCTTTCCCTGCAGCGCAGCGCACCGTGTCGCGGCTGAAGAACATTACGGGCAATTCGAGTATCTGGGTTTGGGACGGTTTTCAACCTGGAAAGCTGAGCACAAAGCAAGTTTGGAAAGTAAGGTTTGGGGGCAGGGGCATGTTTTCCTCCTGTGTTTAGTAAGTTTCACATAGATAAGCAGTGAGCTGGCCCTGATAAATGCTTTATTTGTAAAATCTGAGGTTTCATAAATCTAAAGGAGGGGTTGAGGTTAAGGTTAAGTTTAGGATCTGGGAAAATAAGTGTTGCAGAAGCAGGTTTTCTGCTGGATTTTGCAAAGCTACGAGATTGGTACAGTCAGATATGAATGCCTGGTGTTAAACTTGGAGGAGCCATAGGCGTTTAAGCTCTTGTAGGCTGAGAGTTACGACTCAGTTTAGGGTTTGGTAAAGAAAATTTGGAGGCATCTTTCCTGTTATATGTGGCAAGGCTCCCTGAGGTAAAGGGAAGGTAGGTCTGAAGACATTTAATGGTCTTATTCAAACTACCTGGGCAACAGGGCAGTTCAGGTCAAGTTCAGGAAAATCAGGTCCCAGCAGCAGTTTGCTGTGGTGACTTCAGAGCTCCTCCAAAACAGTCACATAGCAAGGGATTTGAATGCCTTTATTCTTAATTTCCAGGCAAGTCTTGCATTCCCTCTTATGGGGTTACAGTTACAGGTAGGATTAGGGGGACATGAAATACTGACAAGYACATTTCCCTCTCTGGTCTGTAGGATACTCTGAGGCAAGTTCAAGGCTGAATTTGAATGTCTTATTCTTACTTTGCAGGAATTGTATGTGGTCTTGAGCTTTCTTGAAGACTAAGTGTAACACAAGGAGTTAAGAAAGTAAGGTTTACAAAGGTATCTTTCCTGCTGTGTTTGGCAAAGTCCCATGAGATCATTTGAGGACTGGTCTTACGAATCTGAATGCCTTATTCTTAATTTTGGGGCAGGAATAGTGATGCTGTGCTTTTGTGAAGACTATAGGAGAGTATGAGGGAATAAGGACTGCAGGACCAGGTTTATATTGTGTTCTTGTAAGGTCTCCTCAGGTTATTTCAGACTTTTGGCAGGTTATTTGATGAAGCCTGATGCAGTTAGCTTGGGGTTGGTAGTCATGGATTTAAAGGGCTTAATTTTTTTGGGCAGCAGGTGGTGCTTGGTCTACATGATCATTTTAGTAGCCGTTAGCCATTGAATGGCTTGCTATGACAGCATTCGGTAGTGGGTGCTACATGCTGCCCATTTTTCACTGAGGGCTTTCAGCAGGACAAGCGATGTGATTACAGGCGTTTGCCATGGGACTGTTTTTTGTGCAAATCACCAGAAGAATCAGGATTAATCAGAGGAGGGAGCATGTATGTGGTTGCATTTTGAGCAAATCATGATCAAGATGATTACGATCAGAAATATGAGAAATAAAGAGAGAGAGAACTCTTCCCCCTGCTTTGTGCAGTCATGAAGCCAGCTGACGCATCCATGCCTGAACATGTCTCTGAAAAACAGGAAGGGGAATCCACATCCAGAAAACACACACACACASAGATCAGCAGGTGCTGGTGATTTCCAAGGTCCTGTGGACATCCATGGGATGGAGGCCCCAAGGAAGGTGCCAAGCACAGTGGTCTCCAGCTCATCCCGCTTGGCCACAGCACTGTGAGATGCGGCTTTGTCCTCAGCGCTCTCCTTTCCACAGCTGTGAGCTCTGCTTTCACACATGAGCTACGGTAACATTTTCAGACTTGCACAAGTGACTCGGGAGCCTACATTCCATTTCCGAACATGACATAATTAATTAGGTCAAGGATGTGCTCCTGCGGCAGCCTGCTGCAGGGGCGAGGCAGCAGGAGCAGCCCCGAGCTGAGCGCGGGCCGGGAAGCCATGGTAGCACGGCGCTCCCCTTCTCCCAGTCCTGCCAGGGAAGAGATGCTCAGCAGGGGCGCGCACAGCTACTGGCACTGGCACAAACAGCAGAGTGCGGCTGCAGCCAGACAAGGCAAATTAGGATGTGAAAATCACAAAAAAATAGCTAGTGCTTTACTGTCAAAATGTACCATGGAAATTTGCAGGTTATGAGAGTTTCTTTGCTTTACCTGGAAGTGCCGTGTGTCCCTGTTCCTGCTGAAGATTTTGATCTCGGATCAACCAGCACAGCCAGCTCTGAGAAGCAGAAGGACATTTCTTTGGCTTGTCTTGTGTAGCATGTAAAGGCACCTGTAGGTAAATGCTAACAGTAAGGGACTGAGAATCTCACATTGCTTGGAAATTAAAAAAGCCATCAATCATTGTTTTTGTTTGCTATACCCTGAAAAATAAAGGTGGTGGTGTCATAGATATGTAGTCCCTGACAGTTGTTGACAAGGCAAAAGCACGTACCTAGCTCTGTTGGAGCTGCTGGCAATGCCCCATCTCCTCTGATCCAGAGCCCCGAAGGGACGTCCAGACACGGCAGCATGTGGCCGGAGGATGTGACTCTCGAGACCCAGGTGCAATCGAGTCCTCTAATACAAGAAGGGACCTATGTCTACAAGGTGTGTCACAGCTACAATAATATAACACACTTAAAAAGAGAAAGATTTTCTCAGAAATAGCATCCGTCGGTGGTTGCCATGTGTTGCACCCGTCCCTGTTAGGTGAAGCAAATCCCCACCCGTGCTGAAAGCTGTGACTCTTGCAAACATCGCAGTGTACGACAGCTGCTGACTAGTTGTGTGTGTGCTTGTGCATATGTAGCTAACAAATATGAACCCATTCAAAATGTTGAGAAGTTTTAAATCTAAATTCCTATTTAAAGTATTCCCTTATTAATTGGAAATATATTTTATTTTCTGAAAGTGCTAATATTACCTTGACACAACATAATGTATCTTGACACTTGGAAGAAGGCTTACAGGTTTCAGACATTGACACAGCTTTTCAAAAACTTTTAAAATTAAACTGTTTTCATTTAGATGCCAAAAAGATTTTTTAAATGTCCGCACTCTCAGTTCCTGTAGAAATTTGGTATTTTCCCGATATGTGGTATTTTCAATGCTGACACTTGGTGGTGCTGCAGTTAATAGGTTCATATTTTTCTGCAGCTGTTTCTGTGCTGTGGCTGGTTTGTCCCTCTCCTTCATTTGCAGATAGCGCTTGGGCCATCGAAGCTCCTGAGAAAAACATTAGTCACATTCCTGAGGAACCATGATCCGTCTTTCAGCAGTTCTTAAGTTAATAATAATAACTGGGATAATAATAATAATAATAATAATAATAATAATGCAATTGCCTTTATGGTGCACATTTCCTTACAAAATGTGTAAGCATCATTCTAGTGAAACAGTGCAAATACAGGCATGGTCCAGTAATTATAAGTGTCAACAGAGAGGGGAAGCTCTGAAAGGGACCTTGAGAGGTTCATGGAGCCCATCCTCTTCATGCAGGAGCAAGGATAGCTGGAGGGCTGCCCAACCTCTTCTTGAATACCAGTGTAGGCTTTATGGGAATACCTCAAATGCTTTTGTGTGTTTTTTCATATGCATCTCCCACATGGGATCTTTGCCTAAGTAAAGATGAGAGGCGAGGCACACGGGGTTTGGGTGTTCCAGTCTCACAGGCAAGAAATGGTCATATCTGCCAGCGGGTAGTGGAACAGGCATCCTTGCTTGTCCCAGCATTTCTGTGGGGCTCACCTGTAAGTTCAGAGGTGCCGGCAGAATCGTAGGAGACAAGAGGAGCCATGCAGACRTCCTGCTCCGCTGCGTTGCTCTGAGAGTCTCCAGGTTTTCCTCCTGACACCCCAGAAACTTGGCATGCCCACTGGCTTTCCCCCCCAAGAGCCCTTACAGACGCTCATAGTGTTAAAGCAGGCATTGCAGGTGATCCTGGAGTGATCAGCAACAAGGTTTTGCTGTTGCRAAGGAGGTGCATTCCTGCGTGGGAGGCGGGCGATGCTGTGATGAGAAGCCGTGTCTCTGTTCCTACTCTCACTGGCTCAGCCCTCCACCTTCGCACAGCAACAGCCTCTGTTTCAGGCAGGAAATAACCTGTAGGGACAAACGATCTTAATTATTAGGACAAAGATTACTTGTTTAAGTGCAGATTCTCTGTATTAATACAAAAAATAATCAAGCTATGTCGTTGTAATTAAATCAAATCTGTTCTTTCCTCCCCAAAGATTTCCCTTTAAATCTAATTTATTATTTGGTTGGTTGATTAGTATTAAAGACCCAAAGACGTTGCGGTTCACACACGATAAGCATGAGCTAGAGCATGACTGCTATTATGGGCTTCCTGGGAAGCGGTCAGGTTACAGGCTTTGAAAAACAACGCTCTAGCTGACAAAATGCAGTGAACATACACACATGGAAGAAACAAGGTGAAGAAGCACAACAAATGTGCTCCTGCCGAAACGACGGAGGCACTAAGCTGATGTGGAAAAACTGCCTTCCTAGGCAGGAAAATATGTTCTTACTTGGTGGTACTGTGTGGTGAAAGCCTCAAAACATATGGTAGGATCAGTTTTGGTTTTGGACACATGTTTTAATGCTTTTTAACAAGCAAGCTTCATATTTCATTGGTCTTGGTAGATAAAAGTGAGCTGCTTGTCACATCCTGCTGCTTCGCAGAGGCTGATTTTATACATGTGGACTTTGGAGTTGGGACAGACGGAGGGAATTATGCGCCGGCAGGAAAAAAAGAGATGCCCATCGTCAGATTGTGAATGGGAGAAATTAGAACATATACCACTTACTCAAGCTCTTTAAAAAATTTAAAAAACAAAAAAAAGGAAAAAAAAGGCTGGAAGTTCCCTTCATTATTTGAGCAGAATATTACTTTTTTTCCTGAAGAAAAACATGTTTGTTTGCTTCTTTTTTCTTGGTTTATTTTTATTGTAGCTGTAATTCCCTCTTTCTGTTAATATCTGAAGATTGGATACGTTTTCTAATAGAAGAATTTTTGTTTAACCTTTGCCTGTGGAATAAAGTTTGTTTTCCTTTGCACCCTGAGGTCTGTCCTTTTTACCAAAGGATTATATTACATGTGATTTTCCCCTGGAAATTAGAGAGCAACCAGGCCTCTTCTGGGAAGTGAGAGAGTAAAACCTAGTCTGTCTGACATATTGAAAAGGTTTTGCTGAACTCTTCTTCAGAATTGTGCTCTGGTTTGGTTTAAATCAGCTTTAAAGTCAACGTCAAACATTGCTTGAACTCTCTTATTTCAGTCTACAATATACCTGGTAACTTGTAAGTCATTAATTTACAGATGCATATTTACAGATGCCCTTGCATATCCTGTTACTCCTGCTGAAACTCACTTACCATGGCATGGGAAAACTCCAGGAGGATTTTGCCACTGTTCTCTAAGAACCTGTTTCCAGAACTAATTCCAGTCGTTTTGTCAGGAAGAGGTGGGTTTTTTTTAGATGTACTTTCTACTTTTATTCACAGAGAGCTATATACCTGTTAAGCACAGGTGCATTAGCATTTCTTTCTTCTTTTCACGAGTGTCCCATTTAGTCTTGTCAGAAGATTTGATTTAGACACTCCCTGTTTTCAGGGTGGTTTTCATCTCCCAGGGTTGAATGCAAGCTGGGCCTTGCAAAGGGAGCCGAAGCCACAAATCATGTGAAGAAAAACGAGCAATAGCTCTTTGTACACCACGTACCCAGTGCATACCTATCTTATCCCAAAACAAGCAACTCAGCAGACAATAAAAGTGGATGTTGCCAGGATCTTGCTGAGCCAGAGCCCTGAGATGGCCAAGGTGCTTCTGCATCTTCCTGGTGCTGGTACCCTCTGGCAGGGCCTATGTCTTGGTCGGCGATGCTCTGGAGAGAGCTTGCCCCTCTGCCTGGGTTTGGGTGCAGGCAGATTGTGTGTTTGTCTTGTTTTGTATACATTACTACTCACATCACTGAATTCGTAATTAAAAATATTCGGGAAGAAAGTAAAGGTTGCATGGTTTTAGATCTGAGAAGGTGAAAACACTATTAAAAATAGAATTTTATTAGAAAAAAGATTTTAGATAGCAAAAGCAAAGTGATTCATTCCCTTTTGAATGAGACCTTCATGACGAAAGGTATGTTCCGTCACGAATGAAGAAAAACTTGCTTTAAACTGCGACTTAGGAAGAGTATAAAACATATGCACTCAGGTTTAAATAAAGATGAACAACAAGAGAGAGTCTGAGATGGACCTCAAACCGAACCTCACTCTAAGATTATATACACAAATAACTTTAGTATTATTATGGTGCAAGTCTTTCTGCAGGATAACAAGAAAACTGGTGTTAGTACCCAGCTAATTCACGAAGCAGAAGCTGACAGCGAAGAACTAAACCACCTTCCAGGACAGATGATCTAATATATAGACTGTGTATAGGAGACAGTGGGAAGCAGATAATCCCATTCAGAGCCAAAATGAACACTCCCTGAAGAAGCTTTCCTGGCTGGCAGACGATGGATATAGCAGCGTGATCCTTTCGGGAAGAGTAGCTATATCCAAACACTCCTTCCCAGACCTCCTGCACGACTGGGCACCGTGCCCCAAACCCAGCACCTACGTCTCTCTAGGTTGTGCTCCCCTGCCAGAGGGAAACCTTTAGGATTCTGCTTCATTTGAAGCTTTTCATGAAAGATGTAAAAAAATGCTGTAGGAGACACTGTGTCTAGGTGGGCACGTAAGAAATACCTTGTCTTGCTGGAGCCGCTCTGGCAGCTGCTGGCTGCAGCAGGAGCAGCTGCCAGGCGTTCCCACGCTGACCCTGGCTGTGATTGCAGGTCTAGCCTCTTACTCCTGCAAAAAGATTAGCTGTGGGATAGAAGGTCTTTTTTCCTTGTTGCTATTGCTGTTGTTTATTGGTTTTTTTAAAGGGGTAAGGTTTTTTTAATGTAATTTCTGGCCTAGCCCCATGGATCATACAAACGGTGCTCAACAACCTCGGTGCATACCAGTGACAGAATTGGTTTTCATAAATTGCTGCACATAAATACATATAAATGCCCTTTTAAAATATCCTGGTGCTCAAGCCTTCACACTTATTGCTTCATACAGAATACAATGCTCCTAACCAGGGCTGGAAATAAAGYGATGGACTGAAGCACGTATGGCTCAGCTTACGACGTCTTCCTCCTCCAGACTGTGGCGAGGTACTGCCAAGGCAGATGGGTGAATCTCCGCAGTGGCTCAGTCTTTTAACTGCAGTACCATTATTTTTCGCACTTAAACTTTTCCTTAAGACCTTCTGCTGTTGCCTTACCTGTATACCTGTAACTTAAAATCTTCTCTGACTTCTCCAGGCAGGCAATTTTACCGCTTCGGCAACAGACAGCCTGCGAGACAGAGTTTCCATCAAACAGCGAAAGAGCCCCAGTGACAGGAAGATTTCTGGAGGGCACGGAAACTTTCCCCGATGTATTTAAATGCGAAAAGCCTACGTGGTGAGCTGTCAAGACCATACAGAGGGACCTATTTGTATATCTCATTTTGTTTAATGGTCCCAGGAAGAGCTCTGCTGCAATCACAGGCAGTGTCCGGCCAGGCGCAGGCGGGCGCGGGGAGGTCTGKGTGCCTGCGGACAGGCAGGTACACCTTGTGCTAAGAGCTCTCCAGCCTTTCAAAAAGGGTAACGATCATTAAAACATAGTCTGGGTGCTGCTGATGAGCAGTYAGGAGGTTTCAACAGAAAACTTTCCTTCTGGAAGTTGTTTTGTTTGATTATTTTTGGTTTAGATCTCATTTGCAGGCCGCTAAAATGCACGAAGGGATTGTGGCCAGATGCTTTCTCTGTGCTTTGTGCTCTGGCTGAACCCTGTAAACAAGCTATAACCCTCAAAGTAAATCTTGGTTTGCTTATCCTCGGCCTCCTCTTTTTTTTTTTCCCTCCAGCTGCTCAGGACTTGAGGTTGTTGCTTGCTGAGACAAAAATTTATACTTTTCCCCTGTTCCCATATTTCTTTCACTTTTTAGGAGAAAAACATGCAATTACTTTCTAGTTTAAAGTTTGTCTGTTTGTTTGCTTTTTAACCTGTAGATTGCAAAAACAATTCTGAAAATGCCCAAACCTTTTAGGGTGTGCACATTTTTCTACAGTAAAGCACCACAATGACTGGGCTGGTTCAGCGCCTGCTGCTCCGACGTAAGGGTGCCTGATCCCTCATCTTGTACTGGCTGCCYGCTGCTCACTGCGGTGTCTTTGTGAAAATTCACGCTCCAGGGAGAAGAGAGCCTGGAAACAGCTTCCACTCCTGCAGGAGATGCATGCTTCCTCTGTTTTAAAACCGTACGCCGTAAGAGTAGATGCTACCTTGATGGTTTTTCTCCTCTAAAAATTTAGTTTATTATAGCTTAAAAATAAAAGGTTCAACCTTGTACCTGTGCTATGCTTGAAGCATATATAATATTTCTCCCAGGCAAAATGAGACAGCAGTGAGCCATGGCGGAGGGAACAGCATGTGAGAAGAAAATACACTTCCATCAAAACGTCCTTACATACTTTTGGCAGTGAATTACAGCTGCCAGTGGGACATGCTCAAGAACAGCTGAGGCTGCGTTATGTCCTGTGAACGGCCACGTGGCGTAGGGGCACCCAGGCTGTTTCGTGTAGGGGATAAGTCGGCTCTCAGAAGCACTTTGTGCACCACCTTGGGGTCACCTTCCAGGTGACCCGTTCATCGGGCCCACGCCTGGGCCACTGTGGGGGGACTGCTGCTGGCGCTGGCGCATGCACCTCTCCTCGCCGCGGCTCCCCCATTCCTCTCCTGGAGAGCATGGCCTGGGGGCGGTTTAGCTTTCTCCTCCAAAAGAAATCTGTGACTGTGCTCGTTGCCCAGGAGCTGGGCTGGTGAAGCTGCCAGATCCCTTGCGACAGCGGCAGGCTGCCAGGCACCAGTGCATGGCAATGCCTTCCCCATGCTGAATGGGAGGAAGAGGTGGTGTGCGGGGAACACCCTGTGCTGCCGGCGCGGCGGGGCCGGGGCAGCGTGCCACCCGCAGCGCCTTTGCACACGCGGTTTCACGCAGCTTGGCGATCGGGAGGCTGCTCTCAGAAACGTTCACCAAAGTGGATCGGCAGCCCTTGCTTTTGCTGATCCCCCTTGTGTGGCAAAATCCGCAGTGGTGGGTGTTGGATGAATCACAGGTCCGGGACTGCTTTGGGGTGTAGACACTGCGTGCCTGCTCTCAGCTCCTCCAGCTGTTAACCCGTGATCTTACAGCCTGCCCTTTCCACTGCCTCATGCAGCTGTGGAAAACAGAAACCTTTCCTCCTGAGGACTGTGGTTTTCTGTCATCCCAAAATACACGTCTCATCACGCATCACTTGTGCCGCTGTTGCTGCTGCCCATCCAGGCCCTTCTAGAGAGGCTCCGCTTGCCCCGTCCCTGCTTGATATTCTTAGCCGGAGAGACTTGCTGGAAACAGGCAGTCCCGTGAGCAGTTTCCTATGGACTTGCTTGGATGCATTTGTGTCCGCTGAGCTGCAAGTTCCATTTAAAGCCATTTTCCATGAACAGGACATTCAGAGCATCCCTCTCTGGAGTGGCCTCCCCGGTGCCTAGCAAGGGGTGGGCTCACTCTGGCGCATCTCTCATTGAGGTCATTAATAGGCCTCTCCCCTTTCCCAGCTGTGTTCATGTGAAATGAAACTTAATTTTTCTGCCCCCTCTTCTGAACGGGGCAGAAATAGGCCAGCGGCTCAACAGCAGCTCGGGAAGGAGGGG
The DNA here is from genome assembly GCA_035582835.1 of Phoebastria nigripes. Classification (NCBI taxonomy): domain Eukaryota; kingdom Metazoa; phylum Chordata; class Aves; order Procellariiformes; family Diomedeidae; genus Phoebastria; species Phoebastria nigripes. The sequence goes on along the minus strand of JAYKAV010000445.1, from coordinate 3,547,608 downwards.
AACAAGGTGATGGGGAGCACAGACCCTGGTTTCCTTAGGAAACCAGCCCAGAAACAGGATGAACGTATATTTAGAAAGAGGCTTACAGTTTTATCTCCTTTATGATAAAGCAGTGCCATGGAAAGTAGCTGGGTACAAGGAAAGAGGCTTTTCAGGACATTAAGTTCCCTGCAGTGTTCAAACGGGGACAATGCATTTCTTAGCTGGGTAAAAGGGCTATTTCAAAAGGCCTTTCCGCCCCCCCAAAGCCTCGCAGCCCCTCCTATGTTTCTGAGATTGCATCTGGAAGGAAACAAAAGATGCAAACACCAGACCCAGTGTGTTAACTGAAAAAGATATTTTTTCAGTCAAGCAGATGGCGAATAGAAACCTACCATAGAAACCAGCTTATGCAACTCTTTTCACAACCCGTGTGCCTGGTAAATACAAACCGCCAGATAGAACAGCAAGATAGAGCTAGGCAAAACAGCTTGTGCTATTAAAATAGTGAAGTAAGGAGCATACAGTAATTTATAATGAACTTGCGAAGGATATGTAAAAATACAAAGGCGGTGATGTAACCCAAGTGTTGCTTCAAAACCCTACAGTTAGGGTTTCTGTTCATTTCTATGGCCCACCAAACCCTACAAATCAACAACAGCAATAGGAATAAACCCTCAGTGGAAGCACGAGTCAGCCAGAGCGAAAGGCGCGCGGGGGCTGCTGGAAGCTGGGCAGGCTGCGGCTCGGCCGCAGGCACGGGAGCTCAGAGCAAACCAGCCCCAGCCCGGCCCCGCTCTGCTCCCGGGCAGAGGGGAAAGCGGTAGGAGAAAAGAAGAGGAGGCAAAGCTGTGAGGGAAGAAAAAGAAAGCGATGCTGCAGAGAGCACTAGGCAAACGCTCGCTGTGCAGATGCGGCTGCTCTTAGCTGGGTGCCGCAGGGCTGGGCAGGGATCAACCCACAAAGGGGATTCTGGAGCACGCTGTGACACAAGGTCCCAGGTGGACATCAGATGGCACCGAAACCCAGGGCCACAGCACAGCCACCGCGGCTTGTCCTGCCTCCTTCCAGCAGGATGGTCGGGAGATAAGTGAGGACGAGGGCAGCTGAATGAGAGGAGGCAGCTGAGAGATTGTACATCTTGTATGTTATAACACCTTAGAAGTTAATTATGTAGATTAAATGTTTACCACGAAGACCTGAGTTGTAAGACAGGATTTAACGTTTGACAGCAGACAAGTTCAGCCAGGACATGCAATGCGGTACATTAGCTGCCTTCTATCTATCCAGGCTTCACCTAAAGATTGTGGGTATTTCAGAGGGTAAATGCTGTTCAAAACAGCCTGGTTTAGCTCACCTGGATCAGCATTCTCAGTTATTATGGGTAGGAAAATATATACAAAGTTTGAATTTTCCTGAAGTGTTTAGAGGGTATTTTCTATTGCTAGGATAACAGGATCCAGTCTGGCAAAGACTGGCATTTGAGATTTACGTACTGCGAACAAACCTGCTGATTTTACTGCTGGTTTCCTAACTCTCACTTTTTTTCCCTAGATTTAAAAACTTTTATTTAAAACAGTCACTTGAGTCTCTCACATGGGTTGCATATACTGACAGCAGCTCTCCCATGTTCACATCTTTCCTTATAGAATCATATTTTTGATTGACTTTCACACAGAAGAAGGTCCCAGAGGAACTCGTTGAACCATATGGGTCCTATCTTTTGACATAACAATTATTGCCTGATAATAACACAATAGCAATAGCAGCATGTTTGGGAATCAACAGTGAAATACTAATGAATGTTAATGCATTGTTTTAATTTACTACATTTGTTTTGTTGATGTACTTATTAACCTTCTGGTCTGTGGTTAATAAGGCATTCTATTTTAAGGTATTATTATCTGGGGGAAGAAGAGAGAAACAACACTGATGAAGTTAGACAATTTCTTCTTCGTTTCATTCACATTTTGCTTGGTAATTGACAGCAGATTTTAACCACTAACCCATAGACTGGAGGGACATTGATGTTATTTTAATAACACAGTGACAGAGGGACGCTTTTAAAAAGAGAATGCACAGCTTATTTTAGCTGTACAAAAGGACATTATGGCCAGGAAATGCCACGCATTGCACAAGGCAGCCCCAAGGGCTGTACTGGTGACACAAGCTCCACGCTGTGCTGAGCGTGCACCCAACAAAGCCGGTGGCCGCGATGGCCCGACTGCAGGACGAAAGCCAACGACAAGTGGAGCACAAGGCTGTTTTGTAGTGCACAGACGATCACTTCCCATGGGGGAAGGTTTCTTCCTTCCTGCTTTAAATTACTCCCGCCCTATTCTTCTGCCCTTTCATTGTCATGCTTTCTGGCTCCTATGGCCATACTGACTTGTGGCCCATGGGTGTCCGCTGGTCTTCGTTCAAGCCATTTAACTGTGGCTTGTCATGGGGTTTGGGGGTGCTGGGGAAAGGGCAAAGGATTTCATTGGGAAAAGGAATAGCCTTAAGTGTCCCTCTTCTCATCTCCCTTTCTAGAAATCTTTTCCACTCTGGACAAGATTTACAGATGTGTCTAAGGGATGTATTTAAGAGTACCTTTCACTGACAAGTAGTGAGATTCTTGTTTCTAAAACCTTCTGGCCTGTTTGAAAGTTTCCCTCTTAGTGACTTTTATTGCCATGGTACAGAAAGCAGCATCCCTCATCTACATTAGCAAGGAAAATGCCCTCAAAAACTGGAAAGATGGAGCCTGGAAGTGTAATTTTCCAAGCTCAGAGAGCATGTATCTTCTAGAGCCTCTACTCCACCTTAACAACCTTGATCAGCCCCACCTGTGACCCCACATGCCCCTGCCTGGGGCCCTATTTAAGCACAGCCAGGGGCCATTGCTCCCCTTGCTGGTGATGCTGTAGGGTGCTGCTCTTCAGCCCTGATGGTTTTCTGCTTTTGCACTGGCCAAGGCCTTCCCTGGGAGTAAAAGTTGTACCTCTCCAATGCTTTGGAAAGAAAATGTAAGGTAGAGAACAGTTTTACAATTTGTTTTCCTAAATTAATCCACTTTCTTTATGGGTATGAAGCTTGCACTTTAGGCCTTGAATTGCATACTTATGCTGGGGTTTTTTGGAAAAGCTAAAGCACACTTGAATTGTATTATAATTTGGGTGTCTAATTCCCTTGAATTAATTTGGAGACCTCTCTTCTAAGCCTTTGCTGTAATTCCATCAACAAGATGCTTAACAGTAGCATTTGGTGGTTGGCTCTCAGGTGTAAGTAGTCTCTGTTGTTCTCAGAAGAACATCGGTTTTATTTTCCATTAAGATTTCTTCTAAAAGTTTTCATTTTAAAGAAAGAAAAAATTCCTTGCATGTAGGGTGAGGGGCCTGGATTTTATATCACTGTTTATAAAAGCRTGTATGTATACAAAGCAGAACCTGCCATTTCCAGCAGCTTCCTCTTGTACTAGAGCAGCTGAAGGAAGGCGAAGAAAATAAACAACAAAGGAGGGCATTTCAGTTCATTTAATCTCTAAGCAGTTTCAGCCATCTTTTCAGGCACTAAATATTCTCTTGTCTGAATTGGGGAAAACATATGCCTGATTAATCAGGTCACTCTGCAAGAAGGTGTTTCCCTTTTCCTGGGGTCTGTATTTGGGTGTTTCTCTTTAGTGACCATGACTGCACACCCCTACTCAAGCAGCTCTCTGGACAGGATCTGCGTCCCTGTCTTAGGCTTCGGAACTCCCCCGAAAAGGCTGTGTTTGAGTAATAGCCCCAGATTTTACATTGAGACCGCCAAGTTCTGGGACAGGAACACGCATTCAATATTCATACATGGGCTAAATACATGTGCCTTGGAAATACTAGAGCTCACCAGTCTTTTAGTGACTGGATGCATACTAAGGCTGTTATTTCTGTTACTTCCTTCTGTTCACAAATGCCAGTGAGAGGATGAACAGGCTAAAACAAAGCCACTTCATTCATTACACTTAATTCATTACACTGGACTCTCCTTTCATACTATCCCTTCTCACTCCTCTTCCCTCTGAGGCAGCTGTTTATTATATACCCTGCTGGTGCAATTAATGAGAAAAACAAGGTCCACTTGTGCTGACTAATGCAGAAACCCCACAACTTTCTAACAGCCGCAGCAGGAAGGAAAGATATCTGTGTGCTTCGTCTCTTGGAACAGTGATAGCTGCAGCCTGAAATTGTTGGCATTTTGTCTATGCTCAGGAAGTCCATCTCTAATCTACATAGGTTGCCTGCAAAAAGCAGTTGTACTGTCCAGTTACCATTCTTATTACAAATACAACCACTCTCCAGAAAACTTCAGACCTAACATGTAATAGAACGTAACTTTAAAATATTTAAGAACATATTTTGCCCCATAAAGTAATTTTTCTAAAAGGAAATGTACAAATATTTGTTTTCAAGTTTTTTCCTTTGAGCCTTTTAGGTGTGCGTATTATACAACTACCACCTGACTTTTTTCAGAGGTATGCACATAGTATGTTGCTTTTTCTTTGATTTCTTTGGAAGCTGTATTGATCCATGGTAGAAAAACATGTACAATTCAGTATGGCTTTCTTGTAATTCCCTATTCATTTCTACCCAGATTTCAGTGCCTGTCTCCTACAAAGCAAGCTTGGTACAGCACATCGAGGACAGACTGATACAGCATTCTTTTATCGCTGTTCAAAGTATTGTCTGGGTTTTTGAAGGTCTGACCTGAATCAAACAATTGCAGTGCAGTGGTATTATTGATTTGCTCTATGATATGCCAGGTTGAGTAGGGAAACATTTTAAGGGTCACTTCAAATGTACTCTTTAGAAATTATACTCTACAGGAAAGATGCTGGAGACATGGCAATTCCGGCTACTGTGAACCTGAAATTCAACTGAAATCTCATAGGGCATGGAGTTACGTGAATAAGAACCAAAAGGAGCTTGTGCAAATCCCTGTGAATTGAAAGGCTAAAGCTAACATGTTAGAAACGTGACAAGTGAGTGGATAGTGGGCTGCGTGTGAAGTGGGAAGGAAGGTAAAGGAACTGACTTTGTCCTGTCTTTAAGATAAGACTAGATTATATATTTCACATCAAATTATTTCTCCTAACAGTGCTTAGAAAACAGACAAGTGTAGCAGTAGACCTCAGATAACACTAGAAATGTAGCCTCATGTCTATTTTTTTTGAGCTCTCAATTTTTCCTGTCATCAGGACTGAAATGCACAGGTTCCTTAGCTGTGCTCTTTTGTGCACAGACTCATTTGTTTTCTGTTTAAATGTTTCATAGAGATATGTTAGTCCAAATTCATTCTTGGATAACTTTGAATACAATGAGGTTGATGTGTGGATTTCAGGTTCATCCCACTGCAAGTGAAAGGTGTCTTTGCTAAGATCAAGGCTTAATTTTTTTACTTTGTCTTTGAAGTCTGAAAGAGAGTGAGTGGTCCTGGAGATTGAGATAGAGGTCTGCTCTCTAGCAGCTCCTCTGCATGTTCCTCAGTAGTTTGACTCTCCACACTCTTTCTCCCTGTGAGAAAGTGGTGTAGGAAAGGATTGATAACTTCCTTGGTCCTGCTGTGTAACAGTGCACAAGCCACTCGACTCTTTCTTACTTTTCTCACTTGGAGGGAAAAGTTTCCCTGATCTGAGCGTAGCTCTAAGTACAAGACAACTGATGTTTGTGAAATACCACTAAAAGCGCTTATAGCTCCACCAACTGAAATGGATTTGTGCAGATTTAAACTTCCAATAATATTGGTCTGGTGATCATATTGAGCTTGGGAGGTAACCAAGTGTTATAAACCACAAACCAATATAACCAGCATGATGTATTGTAGGCTGGAGTCACTAGAAGGAAAAAGTCTAGTCAAAACAACTTCAGGAGTGTTATTACCAAACAGACTGATAAGGCTTTCTTCCATCAGAAAGGGATGTGACAGTGCACAGAAGTATTTTGTCATTCACATCTAGAAAAAGAAAAATGTGTTGTTTCAGTCCTGTGACAACTCTTCATCATTGCTACATATTAAGAACAAATGTCATCCTTTTCACAGCTTTCTCCGGAACAGCTGAATAATCTGGGTGTATTTATAGTCTCTCTAAGAATACAGGCACTGGTATTTAAAGTGCAGTTGGTGATTCATGGAAAACTGATAAACATTAATTTCAAAAACAATGGTACCTATAGCTGCTGTTTCTTGTATCTTACCACTTAGTCATACATCCTGAACCACCCAGAGATCTTCCCTGTGGTACAGATCTATTTGTGTCATAAATATCACTATTCTTTTTAGATGGCTTGTTTTCTTAATATTGTACTTAATATGCCTGTGAAATAATACTTCTGTCTCTAAAAGATGGGTTTGTGATCGTCTCCACTGAGATGCTCCATCACAAAACATGCTCCATCACAAAACATGCTCCATCACAAAACATGCTCCATCACAAAACATGCTCCATCACAAAACATGCTCCATCACAAAACATGCTCCATCACAAAACATGCTCCATCACAAAACATGCTCCATCACAAAACATGCTCCATCACAAAACATGCTCCATCACAAAACATGCTCCATCACAAAACATGCTCCATCACAAAACATGCTCCATCACAAAACATGCTCCATCACAAAACATGCTCCATCACAAAACATGCTCCATCACAAAACATGCTCCATCACAAAACATGCTCCATCACAAAACATGCTCCATCACAAAACATGCTCCATCACAAAACATGCTCCATCACAAAACATGCTCCATCACAAAACATGCTCCATCACAAAACATGCTCCATCACAAAACATGCTCCATCACAAAACATGCTCCATCACAAAACATGCTCCATCACAAAACATGCTCCATCACAAAACATGCTCCATCACAAAACATGCTCCATCACAAAACATGCTCCATCACAAAACATGCTCCATCACAAAACATGCTCCATCACAAAACATGCTCCATCACAAAACATGCTCCATCACAAAACATGCTCCATCACAAAACATGCTCCATCACAAAACATGCTCCATCACAAAACATGCTCCATCACAAAACATGCTCCATCACAAAACATGCTCCATCACAAAACATGCTCCATCACAAAACATGCTCCATCACAAAACATGCTCCATCACAAAACATGCTCCATCACAAAACATGCTCCATCACAAAACATGCTCCATCACAAAACATGCTCCATCACAAAACATGCTCCATCACAAAACATGCTCCATCACAAAACATGCTCCATCACAAAACATGCTCCATCACAAAACATGCTCCATCACAAAACATGCTCCATCACAAAACATGCTCCATCACAAAACATGCTCCATCACAAAACATGCTCCATCACAAAACATGCTCCATCACAAAACATGCTCCATCACAAAACATGCTCCATCACAAAACATGCTCCATCACAAAACATGCTCCATCACAAAACATGCTCCATCACAAAACATGCTCCATCACAAAACATGCTCCATCACAAAACATGCTCCATCACAAAACATGCTCCATCACAAAACATGCTCCATCACAAAACATGCTCCATCACAAAACATGCTCCATCACAAAACATGCTCCATCACAAAACATGCTCGCTCGCTTTGGCAGTTTTACAGAGCTGTAGGAATTTATTAGGCATGAAAATAATTTTTAACCCTAGGCTGGTCCTTCAGTATTACAGCTCAGGTTCTTTTTGCTTTTTACTGCCTGTGCCATGTCTGTCCTGGGTAAACATAAGATGCCAGAACAGGCAAACCAGAATCTTTCCTAGGCATTTAGTGCTGTGAAAAAGGTGGTTATTTTCACTTGAACTCATTTCCTGAAACATTATATAACTTTCTTTGTTGAGCAAAGATAAGAGGCTGAACACAGTTGGTACTAATCTCTCCTCTAAATTAAAATAATGAGGAGTTAGCTTCTACAGTAGAAAAGGGGGAAGTTAGAAACCGTAATTCTTCAATCATAATTTCATCCTCTGAGTTTCCAAAGAATTGTCATTAGTGCACTCCTCTGAATAAATGATTATAGGTGCGGAAACAGGGATTTAGAAAAGGGTCTGGGAGGATTTTTTTGTTGCTGTTTCAAAAAATGAGAAGAATCGACAAGGGTTAGGTGATCCGATTCATGTGGGACTAGAAACCGCCTTTGTGTGCACCCTGCCCAGGAACTGGGTCCCCAGCTGACGGACGAAATCCTCCACAGGGGAGTGCATGCAGACCGAGAGAATGGGCTTTCAGCTACCTTTTTGTAGCATAGTCTCCCTGGTGGTACAAGGTCTCCTTTCTGACTCTGGAAGAAGAGTTTTTGGACTCCGGATTTCCCCATGTGGTGAGTGAGTGCTCTCACTGCTGAACGAGGAGCTGCAAAGGCCCTTCCCTGTCCTCTCTTCTGTGGTTAAAGCATAAAGTCTCTTTTGTGCCTAGCCTGTTGGTTCCCAGTGCTCTTGGCCTCAAGACACAAGGCCTGTAAACAAAAGGTATACTATGGCCTAGGATGATTTTTTTTATTTACTGAATGTTGTTAATGTTTCTGTTGGGTCAGTCCCAAGAAATTCTTTTCCCAGAACAATTTTAACCTGTTCTCTGTTCAAAATAGGTTATACATAGCTAGCATATTCATATCTAGACTGGATACATTGATATGTCGTTGATCATTGATATGGTTATACCAACTAAGGATGTGGTTTCTCCCCAMCACATATACCAAACCAGAGTAGCTTTCTGATAAAACGTTTAAAGGTAGATTAGCCAGGGATGGTTCCCTGAGGACCATACTCAGAGCAGATGCCAGCGAAATTGTTAATAGGAAAGCAGAGCAGCATTTATTGGCCTCCACAATGCCCGTTATTGGAGATAGTTGTGCATAAGTCCTAGGTTGTGCTGTATTTGCATGAGAGGAGAGTGGATGGTGGCTCCTTCTCCAGTGCAAAGTTGGAGTTGAGAAGGTGAGGAAGGAGCTTCTTTGTTGTCTGTAAAACCTGCAGCTTGCTTTCTGTGRGGTGTTACGATCCCAGTAAACAGGAGCTGATGGATCATTTGTCTGCTGAGGCATGAGGCTGGTTCACACCACTGGACTCAGTCAGGATTTAATGAGTAACTTCACAAATGTTAATGAATGTAGAAATGTAGTCTTCCTCTGGGTACTGCTGTGGGCTGCATTTGACTGCTTGCTGTAGCCGAAAATGTACCTATAGAGGGTTAATGCAGTTGTAGCAGTGAGCTGTGCCTGTTAACTGCAACCCTTTGCCCTCTTGAGTCTGTGCAGCTTCCTGAACTTGGATCGGAAATGACAATGAGGTAATTGTTTAAGTGAAAGCTAATTACATTATTATTGTATGTTCACTGGTCAATAATATGTACTGCTTGTCATAAATAATAGTGTTGGAAAGGAATGCCTGGACCAATTCAATTCCCCCTCAACATCAAACAACCTACTTTTCATTTTTGCTGTGTGTGCATACAAAGCAGTAAGCTCATTCCTTCAGCTCTGTCATCTCCCTCTGTCAATGTTTAGAGGGAGGAAAACACAGAGGGGCAGCAAGACCTACTCAAATACATGCCAGTTGGTTTGGAAGGAGAAGCAAGAATCCTGCTGCACTTCAATGTGAATTGTGAAAGGAGTTATTTTTATCACAAAGGGCTTGCATAAAAATATATTTGTAAACATCTATTGTTTGTGAACAATAGAATGCAGCAAATAATGGAGGGAAAATTATGAACAAATGGGTGTAGGTCTTATTTCTGCTCAAATTTTGTTTTCTTTTAAGGTTTGAGACTTGCATATCACAGCAGAAGAATGTTTTTTTTGTTAGGACTTACCTTCCCACAGCAAATTAAGAATCTGTGCCAGATCCTATCGGTGATGATTACTATAGCTTTAATGACACCCATAGCTTATGGACTCTGGCCACAAAAGAGGATTTCTGATGTCTTGGCGCAAAAGATATGAGAACTTTAAGGGTGCCAGTTACACATCAGTAGTATGCAATGATTTTAAGTGTTGCTCATTGGCACTGGGGAAGTCTCTTGGCACAGATGCTTTGGCAACTTGGAAGAGATCCTAGTTAGCATGACAATCCTGTAAAATTTCTGAAGCATATGAGGTAAACACTATCTTCAGACAATGCTAGCCACAGTCTGAAAAATCACTTTGGCTATGTAAAAGTATAAACTAAGGTATTGCCTATACCACTTGTATATTTGCCTGCAGGGAAAGGGAAAAAGAGCTGGGAAAAATACATTAAAAAAGTCAGATATGTATCTCCTTTACCCATTCATGGATCACCTTCCCCCTGTGCTGAAGGGATCCCAAGGGCCAGGCTGAGAAGGCATAGATGTTCTGGGGTAAGGTAAGCTTCCTCTCCTACAAAAGCAACTCCTTTCTCTGCCTGTGGTGTAGGGAACTCTCCTCATCTTTTCCAAGCACTATTTAAGTACTTCACATTAGATATATGTTGGCTAAAATGTACAGTACTCCGAGGGGTAGGTGTGAGGTAGGTTTCCCAAGGGGTAACTCTGAGAAGACTTTCAGTTTTGGGGTATGCTCAGTAGTTGAGTGCAAGTACTCAGTAGGAGCTTTGTCTCAAAAGCCTACAGCCTCTGAGGTGCCCCTGGGGCTCTGAGAACCAAAACCTTTTCTTAGGCAGAAGTGTGAGAATCTCAAACCCACAAGAAGAATCACCTTGATTTTTGTTGGTGTTGCTTACTAGCTCATCCTTGCATTCATTGTCATTAGGGAAATTCACTTTTGGGACAGCCTCCAGTTTTGGCATTTTCCCTTCCACTGTAATCTTTCCTTCTCTATTTCTGGTTCTTTTCCCTATTCTTGAATAGTCTTTCATTTATTTTTTTCCATCACTTTCCCCACTCCCTGTATCAAAAACTAACATTAGAATCGTCATTGTTAGGCTTTAACAGCCCAATTAGATTAACAGCATGTTATTGTTTTCAGATTAAATCCTGATTTATACGATGATAATGTGTTGGACCATATACCAGTTCCTGGTGGGTTATTTTCATAAACAGAAGTGCTAGTATCCTGCTGAGTTTCTGTTTTTGTCCTGTTTGTATAATGAAAGGTTAGGCTCCAAAGAAGCCTTTTGGAGTTAGGTGGAACTACTGAAGTAGGACAGATACCTGATATCACTGCCCTACATTTACAGGTGCCTGTGTGAAATCAGATACGCTGGGTCTCGAGCAGACTTTTGCAACTTGCGTAGAGCATTAGGAAAGCAGGGTTGGATGTAGCAGGCCAAACTGGAAAGAGCTTGTTAGTTGTGGGAAGTAATGCTGTATTTTTTCTGGTCACTCCTGTGTTGCTTTCACATCCTATTTCAGTCTATGAATAGCCTCTGAATGAATCTGAAAGCTGTTTGTATGCAGAGCCCACATGGTTCCCATACTCTGTCTACCTCAATCAAACCATAAAGGTCATATCTCCTGCTGGTGGACATTGCTGGTTCTAGCAAAGATAGGCTGTTGCTCTCCTTCACTCTTGCCCTTTATTAATCTCTCTTCCATTTCCAGTGGGAGTATTTCCCAGGAATGTATAAAGTAGAGAAATTATTGCTAGGAAGTGGCAGAATTGGTTTGTGGTTGAGGGCTCTTCAGTAGAAAACATTCTGATTTTTGTCTTCAGATATGTTATACTGAAAATGTTAATCAAGTCACATGCATAATTTTCAGAGAATTCACTGTAGTGAGTCTAACATACATCTCCTGGCAAGATGTTTAACACTGTTAAGCATTCCTTTAAATTTAAATTCACTGAAAGCTGGTGAAAGAAAAGAATATTTTCACTGGAACCTGGCTATGGACTTAGATTTGGAAATGTCCATTTCCAAATGGTTGCCATAGCCAAATGGCTATGAGGACCTCAAGGGACTGTCTTACGTGCTGTTTGCTGCCCTGCATCAGTTTCCTATGGGGAATTACTTGAAGTGTTAGGCAAATAAATTGGAAAGGGACTGCAGAAGAACAGGATTTCTGCTTGCAATCATTTTTGGGAGTGATTGCAGCTGCAGACCTGTAATAGCAGATCCTGCTCTGTCTGTTTATCCTCGAGGGGTTCAGCTAGACCAGCCTGAGATACCTGCTAATGTTACAAGAGGATACAAAGGTGGTGCAGTGTTCACACTGCTCCCACAATACTGGCAGACAGGAAAGCAGGTGCATTTTTGAATGCACATGGGAGAGGTTCATGCTAGGAAAATTGTCCTCCTGGATAAGAAACAAGTTAGCAAGCTAAAAGCTTGTCTGCTGGGGAAAACCAGTTGTACAATGCATGTGTTTTAATGTTGCTTAAATAATTCCTATCAGAAATTAATTTTGATTAATCCAAATATAAGTGGCCTGTCTTTGGTTTGGAAGTGAATTCAGCTAAAATAGCAACTTACATTCTAAGTGAATTTGTCTGCAAAGGCAGTGAAGTGGTTTAATGGAGCCATTTCTAATGACCTAAAGGTGTGAACTGCAGTTGCTTCTACCCTCCATGAGAAGAACATTGCATATAGACTTTCTTTATTAAATCCAAAGAGAAGTAAAAGCATTGGAAGCTTTTAGCATGCCATCAGTAGGTCTTACCCTTATCCCTCCTGTAGCCTTGCTTTCACCTGATGTGAAAACCAAGGGCTTTGTCTCCACTCTTTTATAGAAGAGCTAGAGGTTTCACACCCACTTTTTTCTCCCCATGGTGAAACATGTCCTTTTTCCAATGAAAATAAGTCCTAAATGTATTGCAAATGTACTTTTGTCTGGATGTCCCCACATACGCTTTACCTTGAACAAGCGGTGAGTGCTACCTTATTGAATGAGACTGACTATGCTAAGGATGCTTGTGATTTTTTTTTACGGGATCAGTATTAGTGTTAGTGGATTTCTTTTCTAAAGTATAGCTTAGTGATGGTGCTATGTATGTAGTGATATAAGGAAGGGATCAGACAAATAATCACTTGATAGCTGACCCACATAGCTGATTACGTGCATGTTCTCGCTACATCACAGTTGCAAATCAGTGAGGTCTAAACATGAATAAAAGGGGGAAGCTACATTTTTCTTGCTTTGTGACTAAAATTGTGACTGAATTTTTAGCATCTGATGTGTGGTAAATTATTGGAGTTGTTTGTGCAGAGCTTGAGCAAAATGTTTTGTTATTTAGTTTGGTTGGCCAGGCTTGGGAGAGGGGAAGGGACATTCTGGTTAGCTGAAATATTTCACTTTGGTTTTTAAAGTGTGTAGCCATTTAAAAAAAGTAGCCAAATTTAAAAATAAAAGCATTTGGAATTGAAAAAGTGCTCTGTAGTGCTATGTTTTTTGGTAATTTATTTTTAAAGAAACTATTTGAAAGATGTGTAGGGAGAAGAATACCGAAGCTATTTTCCAGTCTCAAAGTCAAGTGAAAAATTAAGGTTAAAACCTTTGCTAAGTTTTAACACATCAGGTTTTCCCCTTTTCAACACTCCTTCAAGCAAACTTTAAAAAAATACTGTTACAACTGATATTTTAATTGCTCTCTCATGTGCTTTGGCATGTTTCAAGTTTCTGTGCTTTATCATGCAAAATCCCTATTAAAGAATATTAAAACCAATTTCCTTGAAATAATTTCTTTAACAATAGTAACACTCTGAAAGGAAGTGTAACAACTAATTGTACTTTTTACAGATAACTTTTCTGTTTTCTTTATGCTGTCACACTTTTGCTTTAAGACATTTTAGCGAATTTAGGAATTAATCTAGAAATGGCTTAATTTGCCATACTGTGGGAAGAAGGGATAGCAGAGTAGTCCTGGAGTGAGAAAATAATTAAAATGCTAATGAATCTGGCCCAAGCAAAGGTGTTTACCAAACAGACATGAAGGGAAGGAGTGTAGTTTGGAATTACAATATGAGATCAAAAGATGTCTGAAATATGATTGCAAAAGGAAATTAAAATATATATATTAAAGCATAATTAATTTAATTAAAGGTTTTGTTAAACAGGTACAGAAGTAGGCACAGAAGTGGATGATGCAGATGAATGTTTGAGATGAGCAGCTGATGTAATGTTTAAACATGTTAATAAAAATATGGGGGCTTTTCTCTGCCAAGAATGAGGGGATTTTTTTTCAATATAAATATAAAGTGCTGATCTGTGGATACAGAGAAGGACTAGGCAAAGACACACATGGATTCTTGAGAGGTGGATTTGCCAGCGTTTCCCTCATTACCGGTGTGTCTCAACTGAGATGGGACAAACTCCTGTTTATGAAAAGACACTTCCCCTGTCTGGATCTCTTGGTGCTAAGCTCCTTAATATCCGAGCACCTAAAGAGAGTGGCCTGGCTTTGCTAGAAGGAATGCACCAGGGAAAACAGAGGAGGAAGAGGCTGGCTTACTGATGTCAGGACTGGAATTGGTACTGTTTAACTTCAGTTGTCACCTGGCTGTGGGAAGCAGACAGTGACCCAGCAGGTGACAACGCCTGTCTTGGTCATCACTGAAAAGGTGACAAATTGCTCTAGAGGTGGTTGTATCCAAAGTCATAAATAGTGGTACCTTCTGTGCATAAAATACACAGTTAGGGGCTGTGAATACATCTTGCTTGAATCTTCAGTGCTTAAGCGGGTATTTTATGGCTCAATCGCTTTAGTGCAACTGTGCCCCAGGACAGGGAGGTTCCGCTTCTGCTGTGCAGAGAGTCCAGTACAAGAAAACCTCTGGTCATTCTCTTGCTGTTTTCATCTCAGTGGCTATTTTCAGACCAAAAATGAAGTGTGTAAATTGTTTTACCCTCAAAGCAAGAAGAGGTGGTTTTGCCAAAATCAACAGCGGGTTTCAAAGCCTTCCAGGTTCCCTAGAACACAAAGGCTGACTCAGAGCCGTGACTCACCATCAGGAAGCAGCAAGCTGGGGACCTCCTTATCTGCTTTCATATCTGGGGTGTGGGAACCAACGGTGGGGTGGGGTGGGGCGGGGTGCATGTTAGTGGAAGAGTAGAGGAAAGGTTAAATATTGTGGCAGCTTCCACGTCTTTGGAAAAGAACTGGAAAACAGGCATCCTTTCTTATGTCCTTCCTTACTGGCAACTGGAATTGTTTTAATAGGGGAAGCATGTGAGCACTGGAGACCCATTGACAGTTGTACAGTAAATCAGTCCCTGGGTGAATTATTTATGTGCAAAGGAGTAGATTAATTTTTAAAGTTTTACAAGTGATGGGAGTAACTCCAGGCATGCAGGGAATTGTCATTGTTAACTTCGTAATGACTCTGGGCTCTGTCAGTCTGCTCTGCCTGGCTCTATTTGCTGTCACTGCATCCTCCTCCCTGTGTGCAGCCCTGCCAGCACAGCAGGTGAGTTACGGCTGAGATTGTGCAGGGCTTTTGCACCTGACTTCCAAAAGGCAACTTTTGTGCCTGGATAGCAAAATGAGACYTTTCACTGGGGCTTTTTAAAAGCAAAAAGGTGCTCCAGGGCCTGGGATATTACCAGTGAATACTGAGGCACAGCATCTCTCCTGGCAAAAGATGCTGAAGGATGCAGAGAACTTCCTGCCTTTAGGCCTGTCTGCACTACGTGCTCCCTTCAATCCTTCCCTGCTTTGGGAATAAATAGTTACTTTAAGCTTCAGAAGATGCTTAATGGTCTTTCCTTTCACATCTAATGCCAGGCAATATTACCCAACTATTTCATTGCTGTCATTGTTATTGGCTTCCCAACAAACTGTCCAGTGACTGGTCAGACCTCTGCCCATCAGCAGATGTTCTTGCATTGCTCTTGAGTGGGCTGTGCATCTCCTCCCTCCTATCTCTACAAATGAAGGCTTTTCCTGACCTCATTTCTTATGGCCCAGGATGAATGACCCTAACTCTCTCAGCATGCCCTGGATTAGCTATGAGGGCTCAAAGATTTCTTTATGGCCTGGCTTGTGTTTCGCTTACTGGGAGCTTCCCACACACCTGCCTCTTCTCAATCCTTTTGCTAATCAGGTCACACCTCAGACCTGTTGCTAGTCTCTGCACAGGCTGGGCTTTCCCTTCCTTACTTTCTCTGTCTCATGTAGAAGCATGTGTCTGGGGTAAGTGAGGGTGGTGATTAAAAAAAACAAAGCAACCTTTCTTCCTTTGGCTGGGACCCAAGGAGACAGATGTTCCTGGGAAATGGCTGCTGTAGGGCAATCCAAAGGAGTAACTGCAGCTCGTGCAGACACACCCAAACCAGCTCAAAATGAATTTGCCCGAGTAGCAATCGAGCCCTGGCCCTGTATATTTGGCTCAGGCTGCCACACATACTCTGCTGGGGTTGGGGTTAGGTCTCCTGAAATGGCCCCTGGTGCGTTCCCTGGCCAGGCTGCAATGGAGGTGGGCCCCCGGGCACCCTCTGGGGCAGCTGCTCCCTTGGCTCCCCCTGCCAAGAGGGCTGGCTGATCCTGCTGGTGAAAATGGAAGGGGAAAAAGAGGAGAGGAAATACCTGCTTTTTATACAGAGCTCAGTTCAACACTGYGTGGTGTTTTGTGCAGTTATTTACACTGGGACAAGCAGTAAAAGATTTGCTGCTGTTGTGTTAGTAGGGCTTGATCACATTTGGGACTGGTGCAAATGGCTTCACAGGTGAAAGGGAATGGTTACTTGGCTCACAGCAAAGTAGACTTCAAAAGGTATTATCTGTGCTTTCCCTCAAAGATCAGGTTTGGTTTGACAACGCTAGAATTACCTGCTCATCTCCATTTGGTGTACATAAGTGTATGTGGGAATTTTAAATTTACTTGTACATATGTGCAACACTTGTAGAATAAAAGTACAAGCTTTCCAGCATAAACTTAATTTTGTGAGCTGCAAGGCACCCTGTCATGCCCTGTCCCAAGTGCCAGCCATCCCAACTACGTGATTGACTCCATTATGCCTGCAGCAAAAAAAATAATGTACAGTTCTCTGTCTTTTTCCCTCTTTGGAATCAAAGTTTTACCAAAAAGATATAATGTTCATAGTTCTGTTGGGAGCAAGAAGAAATACGTGTTTTAAGAAAATTACTAACTTTCTACATTTTTTGCAGGTCTTCCAGGCATTTCTCTCTTCAAGTCCTATTTCTTCCTCTTCTTGATCCTTTGTTGGAGGCTATAATCCTGTGTTTATATCTGTCTGTTGCCATAGAAATAACTGATGTTGCTAACTAAGCTTTAAACTTCCTTGAGGGATAAAGGAAAGGGCTATTCCTTGTAATTGTTTCATGTGTGAAAATAAGTCTCCAGATGGATTTCTCTTCAAAGGTCATGAATTTTAACTTCTCTGCCATAAYGTGAAAGAAGTGAGGTTCTTTCAGTGGCATTACACTTAGCTTTCTACAAACAGCAGGTCTAACAGTGTGCTTCTGCATCCTGCCTTCCCAACCTTCTTCAGCTCTGCCTCAAAGGGACCAAAGGATGGGTCAAGCTTTCTACTCATCAAAACTTTGCTTTCGCTATCGATACTGCAAACACTTGTCTGTTAGCAATCTGCCTAAAAATGTCAATATTCCTTTCAGAAGGAGTTATAGGTCAGTGCAATGTCAATAACTCTTATTGCTGACCCAAGATTTGAATAAGGGGCCAGCCAGCAAATGTGAGGTGTGGCGGTCCTGTCTCTGGGGCTCTCGAGCTTGTTTGCTTCTCAAAGTCCTTGCTTCTGTGTACTGCTGTGCCACGGTCTTGCCCACACCCTTTAAAGTCAAAATCTAAAGCTAATGTCTTTAGTTTGCCTTTATGCTCTGTTTGAGATGTGTTACTGCAAACAACCTCATAGTTCAGATAAAAACCAGCTATAGGAGAGAAACCACAGTGGCACTTACATTTAAAGCCTCATAATGTCACATCTTGCTTGTCTTTTTGCCTGGAAGTAGTAGTGAAATGCTATCGCTTTTTTTAGCGTATTGAAAATGTTAGTTTTATTTAGGAGGGGGTGGTTTAACGCTCTTTTCCATTGTAGGGAGAAAGAAAGCAAGGTATAATACAAACCAATGCAAATTTAAGAGGAAGTTTCAGGCCCTTGGGAAGGCTGCTTTACATCCAGTCAATGTGTGCAGTGTGGAAACCACAGTCACCTTTGGGTAGAACAATCTCTAATTCAGCAGCTGCTGCTTAATGAAACAGGGCAGTTGTAGCTGAGTTTGCAGTCTCTGCTCTACTAACTTTGGATAATCCCCGTCACTGAAGAATAAGCCAAGCCCCATCCAAGTGGGCATGCGCAGCTGTGGGTAACCCTTTATCTCACTGGTCTTTGAAGCACCATTTCATAAATCTTTCTTCTTCCCTCCTCCTCCCTGCTCTTTCCTGAGTTCTGCTTTGTATCCTCTCCCTCGTCTGTCAAATGAAGCCCTACCAATTTTTTTTACAGTCCATGTGTTTCCCCTCTATTCTATGCTACCTCAATTCTTTACCTTTTTTCTTAAAACACTGCAGGATCAATGATGTGGGTTCAAAATGTCAATAGCTCAACTGCACAGCTCAAGATTTATTACAAAAAACATTCTTGGATGTAAACTTCATAGGTGTTTGAGGGGGTAAGTAAATATCCTGCATGTGGGTACACTGAGGTATAGAAATGTTCTTCAAGGTCACAAATAATTCAAAGGCAAAACAAGCAATAAAAAAAAGATCCCACAGTAAGCTGAACTTATCTCTGTACTAGCCCCAGGTTTAACTTTCATTTTAAAATTCTCTGCATTGTAGCAACATGATGTGGAAAGAATAAGGGAAACAAGCAATGTGATCCTTTGAAAATTGTTAAATAAAAAAGCAGTGTTGCACTTTGATCGTGATAATTTATTTGGATGTTCTTTTTTTGTTTTTATCTTTATTGCATTGTGCAATTTAATCAGTCTTTAAAAACCAGATAGTGAATATATTTGAGTCAATGTCCCCACAGCCCTTTGGGCAGGCTCCTATGATGGGTGCTACTTTCTTGGGTCTGGGATGGAAAAGCACCTGGAGGTACAGTAAGCCCACAGGTAGGGTGTTGCCCCAGATTTGCAAGCACTTTCTTGTTCCAGGCACACTCATGCTCATTTTTTTCTTTAAGTCCTGGGATTCCTGCTTGTGAAAACACTTATCTCTGCTGGTGGCATCAAATGTTTGGGTAACGACAACCTTGAGAGAGGTTGAATGCTTTCAAAATTTTCACCACAGCCAGAAGAGCCCATTTTCCTCTTAGTCTTTGCCTTGCATTTGTGTGCAGGGTAGGAAGAGGGAGCGAAATGGTGGGAGAGGAGGGACGGGAGAAAGGTGGAAGGGACAGCAGTGGTGGGAGGCTTCTGGTCCAGTTGTTTTGGGTCGTGGCCAGAGGGGCCTGTCCTTCTGCAGAGCTGGACACTGTTTTGCTGTAGCATTTGTATCCACAACCATCCTGACCTTGAAATATCCAGATGTCTCCATATTTCGTGTTGATCTCTCAAAAACAAATCAATGGTGTTGGAAAACACTTGTTTTAGCATGTGTTGGAGTAACAGTTGCTTTCCATAACTTTAATTGTAGAGATATTTGCAATGTGCATTTGTTAAGGGTGTTTTTAATTTTTAGAGTACAGACCTCTTCAGAAGTAGCAGGATGCTGGGCTCCACACTGATTCCTAATTTGACTATCAGCCACCAATTTTTTGGGGGGGAAGTTTTTTGCCAACTATGTCACAGAGAAATCTGCTTTGACTTGATAAAAAATTAGCCCGAACGGCAGCGAGTGCAAATGATGAGAAGCAGACCCAGCTTGTCTCCAGCTCGCCTTCCTGTTTTCCTCGTTAATACTGATTTTTGGGTAATGTCTGACTCCAAAGCAACTTGAAAACATCACAGTAGTGAACAAGTCCAACAAGGCCAGGTTTGAATCTAGTCCTGTGTCTAGGGAGGGACAGATTTGTCCTTTCAAAACCTGAAGTAAGTGCAGAATGAGTCTATGACTCGGCCTGTCTGTTCCTAATAATCTCGTGTGAAGAAAACAGATGTTGAATACAGATTTTTCTTGGAAGCATAATATAGCAGTAATTTAACAGGCTGGGATTTGGTTATAGCATGCTGACCTTTAGCAGTCCTCTCATATAGCATGCTGACCTTTAGCAGTCCTCTCATAATTTCTTGTAACTTTCTGGTTAAAAACTTGCTTGGAAAAAAACTCAGACTTTCATCTCTAATTTTGAACTGAATACCTTTAAATGAATGCAAAAATAAAGTTTTCTGGATTTTTTTCCTTTTCAGGTTCAGTTTTCTAAGTAGTTACAGGAAAATCAGAAGCAAATATTCACTGAGATATTTAAAGCCAGTATTTAAATAGGTAAGGGCAGAAGTCCTATAAAAATATGCAGTTGGAAGCAAAAATGGAGAGGAAAAAAATGTATGGTGCAGACCATAAAGTGAAATAGCTACTTCAGCTTGGAAAGATCTGGGAAGATGGTGCCTGACTCAAGGAGAGACAGGAGGAATCCTGCCTTCTGCTTCCTGGCCTCATTTAACATTGTCTCCTCGTGGAGCTCAGTCCTGCCCTGTGGTCCCTCATCTGACACAAAGGTTGGTGCCCTGTTCTTTGGTAGTTGGCTTTTCACATTTAGCACTTGGGGCCTTCTTCCTCTGTTAGGGGCTTCTGTAATTTAAGAGCGAAGTTTGAAGCTGTACAGACAGGAGCTGGCTTTCAGGGAGCAGTGGAGGGTGGCTTTTTCCTGTGACTTTGGATGTTACTGGTGTGCTGCTTGAACTCAACCTGTTACCTTTGGAGCAGGGATTGAATCATGGGTGGTGACCAGCGTGTTGCCCCACAGACTATGGTACTGGCCATAGGATTTCTTCTCTTCCAGAATTTGCTAGTAAACACTTTAACTACTTTTCATTTCCAGTATAGTTAAATATTTAATATAGGGTAAATATTTTAAAATGCCTTTCATGTGGATCACAATTACTGTGAAATACATTAATCATCTGGGTTTTCAGACTGAATCAAGGCAGGACAAAGTTGTGTCCTGGCTGCCCAGACTTCAATTTTAAATTCCCCTGGGAGCTTTAATTAATGTTCTTCTAAACAGGGAGGTGAGCACTGAAAATGTATTTCTTAATCCTTCTCCCTTTAAAGTCAATGGAAAACCTTTGTTTAATTTCAGTGGGTAAGATGCACCATGCTGTTTTTTAAAATGCATGCTTTCCGTGGGCACCTGAGGAGCACTTGGCCCCTATGACAGCTGGGCTCTCTTATTACCAGGGGCACCACTTGTGCTCCTGTGAATGGGCATGGCTAGTTACAGACTCAGCAGTGCCAGCTGAGGACAGGGTAAGGGCAGTAATTCATTATTTTGTAAATTGTTTTGTGATGGGGCTATAAAAGGTGCTCCATTCTTCAAGCCTGGGTCAGTTTATCACAGAAGTACCCTGAGGTGACAGGAGGCTGAAAAAGGTGATTTTAAACTTCCTGTGCTTTCAGCAGTGCCTTCCAACCCCGACTTACAAAGCACAGAAGAAAAGAATCTGAGGAATGTAYTCAATGGCTATTGAGCAAAACCCAGCTCCTTTCAATGAAAGTAACCAAGTAAGACTGAAACCCTCAGCTTCACCCTTCCCTGCCAGTACAGGGAGATGGGAAAGGGCTGTCTGAATAGGTGCTTTCCCCTCCTGGAGAGCACCCTCATCAGCATGGGTCTTCAGCAGTACCGTAAGAACACAGGTGTCCATTCCACTTACAAGGGGAGGTAATTTTTTTCCTTAAGTTTGAAATGTGTTGAAGCACTAACTACTGCTTTGCATTCATTTTGTGTTGCTACTGAAATTTTTGGGYATGTGGGAGTAATAACTAATGGAGTTGTACAGAAATGCTGAGTTAGAAGCTGAGAGAGCTGTTGCAAGAGGAGCTGCTGCATGTGTTGTTTCTGGGAGAGGAGCCTGAAATAGCAGGGCCACTGCTGTGCTGGCACAACCAGCTCACACTGTGATGTGACCTTGAGACACCTTCTGAGAGCATAGCTAGCTCCTCAAGCCCAGCCTATCAGGCACCTGGTCATGCTATAAGAGAGCAGCACCAAAACATTTACTCTATTTTGGGAAAATAAGCAGAAAGCCCTGCACTCTGCAGTGTTTCATCTTTGCCATGATTTCAGCTGTGAAAGCCTTCAGGGTGTGAGGCTTGGTAGCATGTGAACAAAAGAATTGCTGTTCTGAATGATGGCAAAGCTCCAGGTTCCTGTCTATACCTGTGACCAGTACCAAAGGCTTGAGGAAAAGTGTGGCGTAGGATGCGCACAGTGTTCCCCTCTTCCTGCTCCATCCCAGCATCTGTCAGGTTCAAAGAGACTTTCTAAGCACCAGCCTGCATCCTTGTGCTCTCTTGCTTCTGCTTGACCTGGTGTTTGCGCCGAGGGTCAGTCTGCCCATTTGTAGTTTAAAAAGACAAATCAAACAAAACGCCCCAAACCCTAACAACTGAGAGGAAGTCGTGATAAAATCCTCTTCCTTTGAGAGACCCTACGGGGTACAGTGGTGTCTCTATTCTGCTTCTCTGCACCCAGCAGGTCAAGGGATGTGATTATTCATAGAATCATTAAGGTTGGAAAAGACCTCTAAGATCGTTGAGTCCAACTGTCAACCCAACACCACCATGCCCACTAAACCATGTCCCTAAGTGCCTCATCTACACGTCTTTTAAATACTTCCACGGATGGTGACTCCACCACTTCCCTGGGCAGCCTGTTCCAATGTTTAACCACTCTCTCAGTAAAGAAATTTTTCCTAATGTCCAATCTAAACCTCCCCTGGTGCAACTCAAGGCCATTTCCTCTTGTCCTATTGCTAGTTACTTATCGCTGGTTACTATCCACTCTACTTGGCACTTTTGTCCAGTTCTTGTCCCCTGGACACTGAAAAACTGGAGAGGGTCCAGTGGAGGGCCACTAGATGGTCTCAAACCTGATCTCCTACAGTGGGTGGCTCTTCATTATCCCAGTCCCTGCCTTTGCCTTCTGTGGCTTGGGTGGTGAGGCTCGAGCACTTGCTGATGAAGACTGAGGAAAAGTCATTGAGTACCTCCGCCTTCTCTGTATCCTGGGTAACCAGGTCTCCTGTTTCGTTCCAGAGAGGGCCCACATTTTCCTAGTCTTCCTTTTATCCCCGATGTACCTGTAGAAGCTTTTCTTGTTGCCCTTGATGTCCCTGGCAAGACTTAATTCTATCAGGGCTTTAGCTTTCCTAACCTGATYCCTGGCTGCTCGGTCAATTTCTCTGTATTCCTCCCAGGCTACCTGTCCTCGCTTCCACCCTCTGTAGGCTTCCTTTTTGTGTTTGAGTGTGTCCAGGAGCTCCTTGTTCATCCACACAGGCCTCCTGGCRTTCTTGCCTGATTTCTTCTTTTTTGGGATGTATTGCTCCTGAGCTTGGAGGAGGTGATCCTTGAATATTAACCAGCTTTCTTGGGCCCCTCTTCCCTCCAGGGTTTTGTCCCATGGCACTCTACCAAGCAGATCCCTGAAGAGGCCAAAGTCTGCTCTCCTGAAGTCCAGGGTAGTGAGCTTGCTGCGCACCCTCCTTGGTGCCCTAAGGATCTTGAACTCCACCATTTCATGGTCACTGCAGCCCAGGCTGCCCTTGAGCTTCACATTCCCCACCAGCCCCTCCTTGTTGGTGAGAACAAGGTCCAGCATAGCACCTCTCCTCATTGGCTCCTCTACCACTTGCAGAAGGAAGTTATCATCGACGCATTCCAGGAACCTCCTGGATTGCTTATGGCCTGCCATGTTGTCCCTCCAATAGATATCAGGGTGGTTGAAGTCCCCTGTGAAGACCAGGGCTTGTGAACATGAGGCTGCTTCTATCTGTTGATAGAGGGCCTCATCCACTCGGTTTTCCTGGTTGGGTGGCCTGTAGCAGACCCCCACCATAATGTCACCTGTCCCTGCTCTCCCTTTAATCCTGATAAGCTCTTGGTCAGCTCCTCATCCATCCCCAGGTGGAGCTCCATGCACTCCAGGTAGTCATTGACATAGAGGGTGACACCCCCTCCTTGTCTCCCCTGCCTGTCCTTCCTAAAGAGCCTGGATCCCTCCATCCCAACACTCCAATCATAGGAGCCATCCCACCATCTAAGGCACCTGAAGGTGCACAAGTCCATGGGACCCGATGAGATCCATCCGCGGGTCCTGAAGGAACTGGTGGATGAAGTTGCTAAGCCACTATCCATTGTATTTGAGAAGTCATGGCAGTCCAGTGAAGTTTCCACTRACTGGAAAAGGGGAAACATAACCACAATTTTTAAAAAGGGGAAAAAGGAAGACCCAGGGAACTACAGGCCAGTCAGTCTCACCCCTGTGCCTGGGAAGATCATGGAACAGATCCTCCTGGAAGCTATGCTAAGGCACATCGAAGAGATTCGAGACAGCCAGCATGGCTTCACCAAGGGCAAGTCCTGCCTGACCAACCTAGTGGCCTTCTATGATGGAGTGACTACATCAGTGGACATGGRARRGCTACAGATGTCGTCTATCTGGACCTCTGTAAGGCCTTTGACACAGTCCCCCATAACATCCTTCTCTCTAGACTAGAGAGGTATGGATTTGATGGGTGGACTGTCTGGTGGGTGAGGAATTGGTTGGATGGTCACATCCAGAGGGTAGTGGTCAGCAGCAAAATGTCCAGATGGAGATGGGTGGCGAGTGGTGTCCCACGGGGTCCATATTGGGACCGGTACTGTTTAATATCTTCATCAATGACATCGTGGGATCAAGTGCACCCTCAGTAAGTTTGCAGATGACACCRAGCTGAGTGGTACRGTCRACACACCTGAGGGATGGGATGCCATCCAGAGGGACCTGGACAAGCTTGAGAAGTGGACCCATGTGAACCTCATGAGGTTCAACAAGGCCAAGTGCAAGGTCCTGCACCTGGGTCGGGGCAAACCCTGGTGTYAATACAGGYTGGGGGATGAAGGGATTGAGAGCAGCCCTGCTGAGAAGGACTTGGGGGTACTGGTRGATGAAAAGCTGGACATGAGCCAGCAATGTGTGCTCACAGCCCAGAAGGCCAACCATACCAAAAGAAGCATGGCCAGCAGGTCGAGGGAGGGGATTCTGCTCCTCTGCTCTGGTGAGACCCCACCTGGAGTACTGCATCCAGCTCTGGAGCCCTCRGCACCAGACAGACATGGACCTGTTGGAGTGGGTCCAGAGGAGGACCACAAAAATGATCAGGGGGATGGAATGCCTCTCCTATGAAGAAAGGCTGAGWGAGTTGGGGTTGTTCAGCCTGGAGAAGAGAAGGCTCAGGGAGACCTTACTGCAGGCTTTCAGTCTTAAAGTGGGCTTATAAGAAAGATGGCGGTAAACTTTTTAGCAGGGTCTGTTGCAACAGGACAAGGGGGAATGGCTTTAAACTAAAAGAGGGTAGATTTAGACTAGATATAAGGAAGAAATTTTTTATGCTGAGGGTGGTGAAACCCTGGCACAGGTTGCCCAGAGGGGTGGTAGATGCCCCATCCCTGGAGACATTCAAGGTCAGGTTGGACGAGGCTCTGAGCAACCTGATCTAGTTGAAGATTGTCCCTGCCCATGGCAGGGGGGTTGGACTAGATGACCTTTAAAGGTGCCTTCCAACCCAAACTATTCTATGATTCTAAAATGGTCAGAYGTTGAAAGATTTGTCATATGAAGAAAGGTTGAAGGAACTGGGTTTGTGCAGCCTGGGGAAGAGAAGGCTCAGTAGGATCTAACCATAGCCTCCCAACACTTCAGAGGTAGTCATGGAGAAGACAGGGGACATCCTTTTCATGGATGTCATGTGCGTTCAGGATGCACAGTAACAGGACAAGAGGCAATGGGCACAAGTTGCTTCACAGGAAACTGGATATCAGAAAAATATTTTTTGCCATGGGAACAGCCAGATTTTGGAATGGGTTGCCTGGAGAAGTAGTAGACTCTCTCACAGGAAATATTCAAGCCTCAGCTTCACAGGGCCCTGGATAACCTAATTTGAAGGCCCTGTTTCCCTAGGCATTTCTATGATCCTCATCCACTAGCTTCTGTTGAGCCATGGTACTACTGAAATAAACTTCAAACTGACTTTTTTCAGATGGAAATAATTTTCAGTCTGACTTTCAGACAGACTTTTCTCCCAGCCCATAAACTGAAGAAAAAAAACCAAACCCCAAACCTTTTTCAATTCAAAACAAATGGCATTCCTGGGTTTCAGTCATCATTTTTCAGCTCATGCTACACAGCAGATGAAGTCTGTAGTGATTTGCCACAGGATAAGCAGCATCTCTTCTCCAAAAAGAGTTCACTCCGTGGTGTGTACATCCCTCCTTGCTTTTATTTTGAACTTTGGTTTTGCGGGGTGTTCCTTACCTTCATGGTTTTGAAACCAAAGCCAAAGGTACCAAAACCTACTCCAGTCTTAGGCATACAGTGCGAGATGAACAAATTACTTTTCTCTTGGGAACGCT
The DNA here is from genome assembly GCA_035582835.1 of Phoebastria nigripes. NCBI lineage: Eukaryota > Metazoa > Chordata > Aves > Procellariiformes > Diomedeidae > Phoebastria > Phoebastria nigripes. The sequence goes on along the minus strand of JAYKAV010000445.1, from coordinate 3,521,206 downwards.
GGGGGTTGCCTGCAGTGGAGAATGGCCTATAATAACATGGGAGTTTATATTTATTTAAGAACTTTTAAGCACTTCATTTTTATATCTTAAGATGTAGAAAAAAATAGAAGAACACGTGAAAAGCAAACACTTCAGTAGCTCAAGTCAGATTGACATGCTGCTGGAAATACTTAGCAGGGATGGGAATGCTGCACGGTGCGGGGGGTGAATTTGCGTTGGCAACATGGGCAACCTTGTATGGACTTTGCCATGTGCAAGCATGGTGAGCTAGAAAATAGGGGAAAATTCATCCTGTGTAAATAGCTGGGATCTCTGCTATCATAAATTGGAGCTGAATGTAGTTCATTGAAAATATTTATTCTAGTGGAACTGGGAACTTGTTAGGCTGATGTGAGAAATTTAATTGAGGTGTAGAATAACAGCATGCAAGATATACTAAAAAAATTTGCTTAAATTGGAGAATTTGTTACAAACAGCCATACACACTATATCTACAGCTATCCTTTTACAGAGCTACTGCTTCTTTGGTTACAATCCGAGCTTAGCAAGATTTTCACTGCTCAGAAAGGAAATCTGGTTTCACAGAGAAATTGGTTTGAGTTAAAAAGTTTACATTGTAATCATGTCTTGGACTGAGTTGTTCCTATTAGACTACCTATGAAACTGCTCTCTCTAAGCTGTAACATTAGGCAGAGGAATCTAAAGAAACATGGGGTAAATTTGTTTAATTATCTTGGTGTGTTCCCTCTTTCACGCAGGGATCCAAGTCCCTCTGAATTATTTGTGCTGCATACACGTTGGTTTACACCCAAGATCTGTTCTGGAGTAAACTAACCAGACCTCTATGTGGGCAGGGAGCAGGTTTTTCTGCTCTGCTTCCAAGTGTGGACAGTAGGATAATGTGCATCAGAAACCAGGACCCACATAAAATGCAGCTGTGAGCCAGTCTGCACCAGCTCTTYCATGGATCATGGTGGGGCTTTTCAGCACAAATAGCAAGCCAGTGTAAAATCACCCCCCTGTCTGGGGATGTCCGTGTGTGAAAGCATCAGCTGGCACACAGTGGTTGTACMAGAATGCATCAGAAATTCAAATTACGTTTTCTAACACAGTGACTGCGAGTGTTAGCTTTTCACTGCATCTGTAGCACTGACATGGCAGTGACTGGGAAGTTGCCTTCATCAGTGGCTACATTATTACCTTAAACAAACTTAACTGGAAACTCTAGTGTCACAAAAACAAAGCAACGTTCTTCATCTGGATCTCTCCCACTAACGTCCTTTGCAGCTGCGTGTAAACTGTGAATCACAAAGGAGGAAAACTACAGAGGTAAGCGGAGAGGGACCTCTCTTCCAAACAGAGCTGCCTGTCGGCAGGGCAGTACTGGATCCTGCGCGCTGCTGCTGCCRTGCTGTGCTGGCCGCCGTGCTGTGGCCTGTCTGCTGCAGCTGGCCCTCGATCGCTGCGAGCGAGCAGAGCGGCGTCACTCTTGGCGTGAAGCAAAGGTCTCGAAATACCGTCAGGTATGTGGTATCCATTTCAAAGGTGGCAGTGCTTTCTGGTGAGAGTCAAGAATCATGCCAGAGCCATAGATAGAGCCTGGACTGCGTTTGTTCTTACTTTTCTCTGAAGTTGAGGAAACACCGGAATAATATTACAGATTTTTTTATTGTACAGATCAGGAATGGTATAAAGGCTTGAGAAGATAAGCAATTGTTCTTCGTGAAATATTTGAGAAGGAAATAAAAATGTTTTTACTGAAGAGCCTGAGAGGTGCTCACTTGAAAGCTCTCCCTATCTTTTGCCATGTGCCTTAAACCTAGAATAAGAGTACCATATCAAAGGGAGTGTGAGGAAACAAAGCCATATTGATCAGAATGACTGCCAGCAGTCTCATCATGCCAGTGGCTTGTCTTCAAGTTAGCTGTCCTTCCAGTTTCTCTCTGCAACACTATCAGGCAGCTTTGTAGATGCTTGTAGATACCTCTTCCCAACCTCAAGCACAGCACAGGGAAAACACAATTTTGAGCAGTTTTAAGCTGTGTGAAGGATGGAGCTGTCAGTAAAAGAGAATGAGGAAAAAATAGGTAAGTTGGAGATGAGTCTAGAAAGTAAACAGCAGATGTGATAGAGACATCCTGGAGGAGTACAGGTAATGGATAAGTTGGTCAGTAGGCTATAGGAAATTAAACTTTTACATGGCTGTAGTGGATCATGATGGAATTTTTCAAGGAGAGAAGATATTGCACTACAGTAAATAAAATTAAGGTGATGGCAGCCTTTATCTCTATACTTCATCTGTAGTGCTGAAAGGCTAGAGATAGCTAAACCTTCAAATAGTTCATAAGTATAGTCAATAAGATGTAGCTCAGATGTGAAGGTGTGGAAGAACATTCAAAAGAAGAGACTTGCATTGCATACCCAGCAGAGAGACTGCTTCTGCGATTTGTTGCTATAAAGCAAGGGATAGCATCAAACCTTTCCTAGTGAGGATTTGCCAGACTCACCTTGAACTGATATCCAGACTTCTATGGGATATCAAAGCAAGGGAGAGACCATCATTTGGACAGAAGGAAGGCCTGAATAAAGTAACTGAAAGACCAGCACAGAATTACCAGTGGATTGGATGAAAAGGGGGGAATGAGGAAACAGGTCTTTAGAGGAATGAGTTATAGGCATGATGACCATCCTCCGCATGCGAAAGTAGAGGTTTTAGTGAGAGGAAAACTGGGAAAGAGATGGAAGGCAAGGGAAAAGGTTTCTGGTACATATCAGAGCTGGAAGAGATAATGGCTGATGTGTAAAGAAGGATAAGGGTGGAATCTGAATTTCATGCTTTTGCTAAGACCAATAGAAGCTTTGTTTAAAGAAATTGCAGAGGATGCAAGATGAAAGCTGGATTGGAAAAAGGTTCAGAGTATAAGTGGACAAGAGAAACTTCCTTCAGGAGTGGGTAGCTATTGGAGCTAGTCTATTTAATGAGTTTAAAGATAAAGAAAGGTGGTAGTATTGACTGGAGACCAACCCAGATCTATGGGAACATCTGGGCAAAATGGCATTACAGGAGAGCAGGAGCAGGCAGGGTTGGATATGGATGCAGGATTTGTGCTGGTGGGAGGTTGAAGAGAGGGAGAAGACCATATAGCTGGGACCATCAAGAAGCAGAGGGAGAAAATCTGCGTGACAGAATGACAGAAGTAGTACAGGAGGCAGCAAGGCATTAAAAAAGCAAGTATTGGGAGATGACAGACTTGCCCAGCTTCTGTTTAAACCCTACGGTTTTACCTTTGAAACCTATCCCAACTGACAGGGTAAAGCTTCAGTGCTTCATTCTCCTCTGGACAGTGAAGTTTTGCAAGAAGAAGGAGCCAGCTTTAACCCAGCAGTGATCATGCTGTCCTTTCGGCTAGACCAGGTTAGATGCATGTCCTGTTGCACAGAGGAGGGAAAGTTCTTTTAACTAATGAAAGTTAGTGGATGGGACTCTGTCATGGTAATAATTAGAAGATTTATAAATTGTATCCAATAAATAGATACAACGTGAAAAGACATTTGGCTTCCCACAAGATCTGTGAACGCTCCTTAGGTGGTTGCGTGAAATCAGGTCCTGTACTGCTGGGCTTCTGGATGGACAGATCTCTCCAGGTGACCCTATAGGTACTATGGGAAGAACAACCTCTGAAAGGGGAACATGGCAGAAGCTTAAAAAAGATGGTGAAGCACAGTTAATTAAGCATTGGCTGGGCAAATTCCATTACTGAGTCAATAACAGAAGTGAAAGGATAAAAATATCTAATCTGACAGAAGAATAGAATGCATTAATAAAACCACTGTTATTAACAGATTAAAAAAAAGGGGGGGGTTGCTTTTGGTTATTCCTTTTGCCTGTCTTTCCTCTAGTGTCTGCTCATGTTTCTTCTTGCTGCTTTGGTGTTTTGAGCACCAGAATTATTGCCATGTTCTTGAAGCTTGAAAGCAAATGAGAAATCAGCAGTCCCAGCCCTAACCTTATTTCCTGTGCTACAATGCAGAGACAACCCAAGGAACCTTTAAGGTCAGTAAGAAAGACATTCCCTATCCTTCTATTTAGAGTTTTTTGACTTTCCTTACTTGCTCAGCCTCAATGTTGGCAGCTAGCACTGTATGTATTTTATGATCTTTATCTCTGGCCTTACCCTCTGTGAATGGTCAGCTCCATATCTCCTGTCCTCATCCTGTGCACTGAGGTCTGTAGTTAAAGGCAACTTAGCTGTTGTTAAATAAAAAAATAATTTTTTTTTTAAAAAAAAGAAAATCTTGCCTAGAGTAAGGCATTGGTGTTTCTGCAGGAGTGCTCAGATATAACAGCAGGAGAAACTGCTGAACAGCCTCCCTTCTCCCTCCCTGTCCCATCTTACTCTCTCCTGAGCCAAATGAATCCCTGCATTGCCCCCACTTGTGCTGGTGATCCAATGCCAGCAAAGCCTGGCTCAGGACGTTGTGTTTTTCTGGCCCCATGTCCAGCTACACAGCATGTATCAGCGACTGCATGCGGAAGGTGTGATGCAGGTGCCATAGCCCCTGTCCTGATGGAAGATGTCCACTGGGAAGAGCACAAAGGGGAGAAGTTGCCTTTTCTGCTATGGCCAAAAAGCTTCAAGGAGCCAGAGTGAGATGAATATTGATAGTCATGGAGTTTTTAAATAAATAGATCTCCTTAGCTGTGCTTCTGCTGGAAAGAAAAATGTGACAGGAAGAGGTCTTTTGTTCTGTACAACAACCACCCTAGAACAGCGTACAACTGATGTGTTTAATCCTAGTAAAATCAATTGATGCATGAGGTAGGAAGATGTTATTGCTATATGCTTTTGTACCGACTTTAGATTTAGGCCAGACTCCTCTAAAGCTGATGAAAAAGTGACTTTTGGCTTAATTGAATAAGCTCTTTGTTTTCCTCACTGGTACTATTTTGTGCTCTGTTTAAGCAGAAGAGGAGGAGATCTTCAGCATGTATTGTCTTCATGGATCGCATATTTAGGATCAAGTCTCTTGAATTCAAACTTTCCAGTTGTTTGTAGTTAAGTGAAACTCTGTAAGACTAGATGAGGGAGCTACCCTTAACTTTTCTATAGGAACCTTTAACTGTTGCAAATGCACATTATTCTGTTTTATTCAGAAAATCATATTCTTTTACCAAGTGTACTGCTACCTAATTGATTTCTTACAAGACTTTCTCTGCAAGTCCTCTGAAGCAACTTGTGCAGAACTTAACCAGATTTTAAATGTTGCACTGACTTCATTGAATTATTATTTGTAGTTTGGATAATTATCTGAAATGTCATCTATCTGGAATGAGTAAATAGCATCAGTAATTTAATAAAGGTTGTATGGCCTCTTTTGAAACAGTAATTCTTTACTGTTACTTTTAAAGTATCTCTGGTAACAGTCAAACAAATATACAATTTATGAGGCCACTTCTTAAAGCTATGTTAATCTACTGGCCAGCTTCAGATTTCAGTTAAAAATGTCTGGCAACATTGGAAAAACATACCTATTTGGCAAACTGTCAGCTTTCTTCTGGGTTAACGTTCAAAAATATTTCTTATTTATGAAGATTAAACAATAAGTTTGTTTTCCATTTAGTATCATAAAACAATCATGATGTGAAATCTGGTACATTCTGCTAAGAAATATAGGCCCAATTAGTTCATTTTTTGTCAACTCTTTGTCCAGGTCTGCATTTACAGCCTTTGACGGTTTCAGATTTATTTTTATGAATTCAGTTTTAACTCTGAAGGCTGGAACAACCTGGCGTACAATCTATTACTCCAGTAATATTTTTTCAAAGATGAAGTAAGACAAAGTAATCTGAATTATATACTTGTTTCTTTTTAAAGAAATGGCAATTATATATTTGCCTGAATTTGACTTATTGAACATTTCTAGGCTGCTACGTTTCTGGACTGAACAAATAGTTCTGCACTGTGGATCCTCAGCTGAACATTGTTTTCTTATAACAACTGATGTTTTAAGCAAGTAGAGCCTCAATGTGATGTTAACCAGAATACTATCTGTTTGGGTTACAGGATTTTCTTACATAATACTCTTCTCCGTTACTTCCAGAGTTCGGCAGCTGTTAAACAAATATTGTCCCAGAGTGTCTGCAGATTTCAGTGTTTAATTTCCCCTGTGCTATTGTTTGTCATTCAACAAAATATAAGTACGAAAGGTTGATCAATAGGAAATGAAAGAAGCCTTATTAAATGGTGTCCTGGAAAAAGCTACGCACTTGTAATTGTTTTCTCTAGCTCTCGCTCCAAAAGAGGCAATGTAGGAAGCAATAGTTATTTTTAAGGTACAAATTACTTTTTTACTTGATGGCATACCAAAAATATCAGGAGGTTCATGGGCAGGCCAGCTCGGTAATAGTGTCTGTGCTGCTCTGTGAGGAGCCCAGAATAGACTCTTGGTGATGGCTTTTTTTTTTTCCTAGTGGAAATTTGGAGTCCCTGTGCCCAAGGTATGATTTTTTTTTTCTTAATAATATTTACTTAGTATTGTTTCCTAGTTAAGTAATGACCTTTGTGTAAAACATATCTACTTTGTCTCAAACTAATAGTAACCGCTTTGTGCAGTAAGCTTAAAAATGGAATTAGCGTATGAAAATTGTAGCAGACGAGCCATTAGGTGGACTGAGGAGAGTGAATCCCTCTCATTGCTAGAAATCTCTGACAATTCCTTTTAGTTGGACAAATATGTTTACAAGCTCATTAGGGACATTTACCAACTTTTGAACTTCGCCTAAAAGGCAAAACTCCCACTGCCTTTGGGATTTAAACCTTAAACATGCAAATGGAGAGAGCTGCCTGTGAATTGTAAGGCAGGTGTCTGACAGTGAGTGTTAGCGTTTCACAAGTGTGAGGGGAAAAAACCACAAGGAGCAGAAATGTAGAGAAATACTCCCTATCTGTTTAAAAAAAAAAAAAAGCCACTGAAGATGAAAAAATGCTCTGGCCAGAATGAGCTTTGAACACAAGATTGTCAAGCGGTGTTCCTAACCCTACTGCTGCACATGACTTTTATTGAACACATAAGCAAATAGGTACATTTTAATAGAAGTTCTAACATGAACTCTGCCTTGAATTAATTGGAAAAATTTTCTAAGTATTTTTTCTTCTTTCTTTTTCATAACTCCACAGCGAGCAATGCTATGGAAGGGAGAGGAAATGAAACTATTGAATCAAGGATTTTAGAAAGGTTATAAATAAAATGTGCAGGCTATTAAACTGGTTTCCAAATGAACAATCTAATCTCTTGTCTGGGTAACTTCATTATCGGCAATTTGAAAGGGCTCAAATATTTTTCCTCTAGTGTTTTAACAGCAGATGTGGACTAGACTAAGTGTGTTAATTGAGAGAGATTGTTTTTCCAGTTGCCAAGAAACAGAGAGTTTTCTTAGAGAATGCAGTGTTGTGCTCACAGCCTCAGTGCCCCCCTGTTCTCCTGCCGGGTTTAGGAAGTCGATGTTCTGGTAACTAAGTTACCCCGACAGCAGTGGCGGGGGCTCAGCTCCACTAATGGCTGGAGAGTACCAGTAGGCAATAGCTGATGTTCAAACATGTTGAACATTAAAAGAGAAGCTTTTTTGTTCTGCCAATGACTTTATACCTTCAGGAAAGGGAATTAGATTTTCATGATGAAGAGAAGATATATTTAAGTGAAGATTGCTGTTAAAAAAGAGCTTAATAGACTAATAATAAACCCATTCCAAGCTGGCTGCCAGCTACTGTGAACAATTATTTGCTCATGTTCTGTGCGTGCTGTGGTTGCACTTTAAGTTTGCTCCCTGATGCCAGCAATCCTGCTGTATTGTTCCTGTCCTATTATTGACATCAGAAAGCGGGCCAGGAAATCCTGAATCTTTAACTCATAAGACTAATGAGCCAAGAATTATGACTAGCTTTATGAGTTAAGAATGTTTAATGGAATGGGTGATGGATGTTTGATAACCTTTTCTGATGTGGTGTGCTTTTTATGGTATTTTCTTTTTATAATTATTCTGCTTTATAACTGAGGTTTTTGTTTCTTAAATTGCAGTCACCATTTTTGTCAATCATTCATGCTTCCTTGTATTCCCAGCTGCTTGTTTCTATCCCAATCTTCCCACCTTCCCATTTCCAGTGTGCCAGCTTGCTGCTTATGGCACTTCTGCTTTGTAAGTCTATTCCATGTTCTCTCTACCATGGACTTGAGGGGTGAACAGGGGAAAGTATCTTCTTGAGGTGCCTATTTTTCAGCTTAATGTAGACCCTCTGCTCCCCCAAACAGTCTTGGTGTCAGCTGGTGTTAAGGGAGGAGACACCTGCTTGTGCGTGCTGAGCAAGCAACCTTTTCCCCTTTCTTCCTCAGCCCAGACCTGCCTCATCCCCGTGGAGCCGCCTGATGCCCTGGGCTGGGGGCTGCCCTCGGGCTGACCTGCTCCCTCGCTCAGGTACAGCAGGACAGGCCCTGCCAGCCATGTCACTGCTCTGGGGGTGCAGCTGGCCCCTGCGGCAGCCAGTGCTGGTGCCCCCCGGGCTGCATGCCTGGAGAACAGGAGAGGCTCGCCTTGCCTGCTGGCTTGTGGCACATCTCTGGGCTCTGTTCCTACCTGGATTTCAGCATTGATGGCATGAGAAGTTTCCATTGGAAGCATTTAGTTTGAAAAGGTTTACAATCTGCTTTAGCAATCTGTTCTGGTTGGCCTAGTGGAAAACGTGCCAACCTCCACCTCTCCATGTCCCTTCATGCCTTTCAGAGAGGCTAGGCTTCCTAACTGAATGGTATCTGTGTTTCTTTTTGTGATGTGTACATAGTCATCTGTAGCAATTACCCTTAGAACAAGATGATTTGACTTTCAGCAAACTTTATCCTGAATGATCTGGAGAATCAGTACAACAGAACGTCAGGCCAGATCACAAAAGGATCTAGAGGGCTAAAGTGCAAATTAAGGGAGAACGTATACATCTACATCTGAGAGCAGCCTCCAAGAGCTCTGCTCAATCACTTACATACCCAGATGTCCATGGGCACCCATGTTTTTGCCAGACAAGCTATGTAGGCTCCTGGAGTTGCACTCAGCCTGGTCAGAGCCACTGTGATTGTGGATAAGCATTTCTGCACCTTGTCCCCTCATAAAGCCACCTGGGATTCCTCCTGCAGAGCCAGCCTGTGGGGCTGATTTGTGAAGCGTGATGTGAGCATGAGTAAGATGCAGTGATTAAAAGGAGGTCAGAAAAAAGCACAGAACTTGCAGCCCCACTGTGATTGAAAATTACAGTAGGTTGCAGGAGGGAGCATCRTTATAGAATAGCCTGGAGGCCCTTGCTGGGAGGCGAGAAATGAGCTTGGCACCATTTGTAGCTAAAAGGAACTGGAGGTCACATTTTCCCCTGGACAGGAAGCCTTAAACTCTGCAGCTCTTTTGCTGAGGGGAGCCCTTCACCCTTCTGTGTGAAGACCAGCCACCGTGTACCAACAAGATATGCATGGGGCCAGGAGAGCCTGGCACTGTGGTCTCACTGTAAGAGATGTTTCCTCCAGGGGGCACATGAAGATCTTGTTTCTGGCTGCTCAGGCAGAAGCTGCTTCTACATTTTGCATGAATGCTGGGAAAGCAGAGGTCCATCCCGGTGTTTGCACAAAGTAGACCCAGAGTCCATCTCTTGTGCCCTGTGTTGCTGTTGTGGTATCAGGTGTAAGTTTGTTCTTTCCTGAGGAATGATGTAGACATTTCACTCCAAAGCAGTTTTGGACTATAGATTTGGTCTATAATTTAGTCTTTGGATGGTGCTAAGATCTGGAGAAGCTTTTCAGGCATTCTTCCATGTGGATGTTGTGAATGGTAACCACAGGCATTGAAGCCTTTCACTGCACACAGGACATGCTTGCAAATTCCATTCTTGTAGCTGAGCATCACCTGTACCATCAAATGGAGCAGCCATCCTACAAGCCTCAGCACAGTCTAACTGCGGCTGTTGTCATAATGCTCAAATAAACAGCGAGATGAATTAGGGCTGTAATACTGTAGGCCTGGGAGATGTGATTTGCAAGAGATAATGTAGTTACTCGCTATACAACAGAAGAGCATTCTTGGCATTTTGTAGAGATAAACATTGCAACTTGGCATTTCTCTGTGAGCAATGCATTTGTGCCTGCAAATGTCATTACACCTCTTTTTTCATCAATACTTCATTACCATTTGGAGCTGTCTATAAGCTGTATCTCTTCTTTCAATTAGAAGCTACTGGACAACTCGGCTGAAATTCCCCTCCCTCTTCTGTATCATCAGACTACAAGTTCACTCTTCAAAAAGCAAATATTTTTCATATTCTGGGTAAACTATGGGGTTAAATTCTCATGTTTTCAGTCCCTCAGACAATCTGGTAGTCAGAACAGGTGAAGAGAGAAATATGCCCTTTGTATTAGTAATAGTGCTTGCTAGTTTTCCATCTAACCAAAGTAACTTTTAAGCAGCCTGCTGTGGGTCTGGGTTCGAAGTATCCATTCTTGAGAATCAGAAATATTTGACTTGAATCTACAGTAGCTAAATATAAAAAGTGCAATATTCTGTCTTCCTTCACAACACTGGGAAGAACTCCAAAGGCCTGGGTTGAAGAAAAGAGACATAATGTCCATACATGGGGGTAAAAACAGCATGAGAGACTGATTGGAAATAATACATTCAGTCTACAGCCATTAAAGGGAAACAGTAAGTCGAAACGAATGCCTTTTGATGCTTTGCTTATGAGACTTCTCAGAAGTGCTTGTTCTTTCTCTGTCACTGTCTTGAAGCTGAGACAAGGGAGCAGTACTTAATGCATCCCTGTCCCTCTTTCTCTTAGCATCTGCCCACACTTGCCATGAGCACCCCAAAATGTAGCTTGCTTAGCAAAGAACTACTTATCAAAGCATCTTGAAGACCTATCTTGTTCCTTTCAGCTACACAGTATGAAGTTGCACTTTGTTACAACAAAAAACTTGCATCAGTCCTACCGTTCCTGCGTGTGTCCCTTCTGTACCTGTTGCTTTCTCTCTCCGGCTGGCACTCGGCTCTAACAGTTTGTCACTGGCTGCCATGCATCATATAGACAGTTGTTCTCATCCTGCAGCTAGAGCAAAGCCCTTCAGGAGAAGAGCTTTTGCATTTTGATCTTCTGAGAACTTTTTTATTACTGTCATCTCCCTGGCATTTCTCCCTTTACTGTGCTTAAGATAAGTAAAATTGCATTTTCTTCAAGTTTTAACACACCCATAAACTGTGAGAGTACCAGGCTATGAAACTATGAAAGATATCCTGCTGTTTGCTTGTTTGGTGGTTTGGGTTTTTTTTAAGGCCATCATGTTTCAGTTACTACTTTTCATGCAGTCACCCCTCCTCCAAGGTGTGTTACATGCAGCTGTAATATGTTTGTGGCAAGAGTTTTCTCCACAATCAGCGCACACAGAGCAAGCTGATTTTGGTGGTGGTTCCGCAGTGGGATACAGCTGCAGAGCACACCAGGCAAGGTAACATGAAGGAAACTTTTCACCCATTTCGTAACAATGCCTGGAATTATAGGATCCTGATCCTTTTCAAACTTCAAACAAATGACCTTGAGCTTCTTAAGAAGGAATTTTTGGGTTTTGTTATTTTAAGTTAGTTATGTCTGAAGGGAACCACATGCTGCAATCTTGAGTCTAAATTAACAAGCTGTAAAAAAAGGTTGCACAATTGTGTGCAAATAGACAGCTGTTAAAGCCACCCAACCAACAGAGCGCCAAATCTGATAGAAATAAAGGAGCAGAAACTATGTTCATACTTACTCAAACTTCAAATGATAAAGGATTTTTTTTTCCCTTATTCCCCTTCTTCCACCCTAGGTTGAACTGATTCAGATGCTTTCTTGGAGGGGGCAGAGAGTCCTGAGAACAGCCTGGTTTATGAAGAGGTAAGAGCTCTCTGGAAAAAAAAAAGCCAGGCTGGTGCTATTCTGTTCAAGATTTGTTTGCAATTGTGTCTTCGTGTGTAAGTGTGTGTGAACCTTTGAGGACTGTTGCTATTTTGCATCTTAGCTTTTCCTCAGATGGTGATTATTCAGAAACAAGTGTGGGACACTGAGCCTGTCAGTGAATTCACTGTACCCCACCATTCTAAGGCTAACGTTGGCCTTGCACAGGATGCGTTTGGTATACAATATGCCTTTCTTAGAGTCAATCTCATCATGACATTGGATGAATATTCCATGACATCCATTTTAGCTGCCCTTTTCTGAAATGCCCTTACTTGCTTTGCAAAGAAAAATAGAGAGGAATATTGTCCTTCCATGAGCAAAAAGAGGTTGATGAAACAACGAGCTCTTGCATTTGTTTGCACTATAATCAACTGAAAGGCCCAGAGCCACACTGTTCCCTATGGCTCTTTGTGCGTTCACTAGCTCAGAGCACAGTAGCTGGAGTTTGGATCCGCTGGCATCCACCATGTACTTCTATTAACCAAAACTGCGCGTGTGACTATATACCTGCACTTTCTGTGCCTGTGATACCTCCTCACTTGTTTTACTGAAGTAATGGGGAAGAATTGAAAGCAGATTTCCTGAAGCCAGACTGCAGCCTGATGAATCATTTCACTTGTGCCCTCACTAATTTTCTCCTCTAACCCATCTCTCTCTCAAAATCAGAGGACACTGATCTTCCAGCTTTCACAAGTATTTCTGGAAACCCTGCCTTGGTTTGCCCGTGCACGCTGCTATTTGCAGAAACAGGAAATCCGTTTCTAGTATTTTAATCCTGGTTCTTTCATATAAATATGTGCCATTATTTATAATATCTCTGGGGAAGGAAAAAAAAAGTCTGCAAGCACCAAAAACTGCGTCTCCAGAACAAAATATCCATCTGAAAAATAGTGATGGAAACTTGATACTGGCTCAGAGGCTGTAAGGTAGTGCCACTGGTGTTCATGTGGCTTCCATTGGTGCTAATTTTTATTTCTTCTTCCATGTGTGCAAAACATAAAGGAGATAGCCATGAAAAGATGGCATAGCTATTACTACAGTAATCTTTTCAGGGATGGCTGAGTTGGATAATTAAAGGGCTGAATAGCACAGTTCTTCATGCCTTGCATCCTTCGCACCCTGGTCTAAAGCACAGCCATGATCACAGCAGGACTTTGAGAAGAAATTAAAGTGGGAGGGTAACATAGCTGGAATTTCTCCTTCAAGTCTCCCACTACTTTAAATCTTGTTCCATCCAAATGCTTACTTCAAGTAACCATAGTATGTTTCACTCAAAATTTTACTAGACACATTAACTGTACATTAATGGCTCTTGCATAGCTGATGTATTTGTAGCTCTAGGGGAAGGGAAAGCAAGGCCACATTGATATCAGTTTATGTAACACAAAATTTGTTTCTTGGAAGGCTTGAGGACATTAAGAGTAGAAACTATATTGGAATATGTTCCATATGGCAGTTTCTCAGGTACTGTGATAGCTAACCCAAGTTAATAATTAAAATCCATTTCTACCACTCTTTCCTTCTGGATGCAAAAAAGGGCTGGAGCTTTCCTTTTAATACCATGCCATCTTTTTCTGAGTATGTGACACTGTTGTCATTACCATAGCATACTTAATCTTTCATTGTGTAACATTTCATCCAGGTAAACAATCAAAGGGAGGAGGGTTGGTTTGTTCTTTAAGATATCTTTGTATAAGGTGAGCCCACGGTGATATTAGTGATTGATGGAGCATGAATAGCACTGGCAGCTTTAAGACTCCTTTTCCAGAGTAATACTGGAAAATGTCCTTTGCTCCCTTCCTCCTAGCTGCAGGTTTTGATGTGCTATGATCTTGGTTTGGGCAGCCACAGAGCGTGCTGTCCTTGTGCTCAGCAGCATCAGCAGCYGCTGCACTCAGCAGGAGCTATTTTAGGATTTGTCCGTGTCGGAGGGACTTTCAGAGGTTGAAGGTATAAGAGTAGGACGATAGGGAGATTAAGCTCAAAACTCTAGTTTGATGCTCTTAAGTTCTTGGGGACGTTTCACCACTTCTTCAGTTATAAAACATGAGGTTTTTATCTGCCTGCCTGGCAGGATGCTGTGATCTCATGATCACTGGATGGTGCATCCTCTATATTAAGAAGCCCATAAAGGAACCATCACAAATACAGGAACTAGGTGTAAATACTCAGAAATCTGAACTTTAAAAATTAATGTACTTCAGGTTTGGGGTTTTTTTCCCCCCAAAAAACTGGGAAACAAAGTCCATGCATGAAATAAAGAATATTCCGGTGTCCTTCCTCAGTCCAGGGGGATAGGACTTTGGTGGTCTATCACCAAACCAAAGGAAAAGGTTTGGGCTGAGTTGCATAAAATGTGAAAGAAAATGAATGCAACCCTCTCCCACATGGCAGGGCAGCTCTTCAGCCTCTCCTCTAGGGTCAGATAGAGCTGTGGAGGTTTGCTCGCGACAGAGCTGCACTTTAGTGACTCCTGGATGTGACCACCAGCTGATGTTCACAGAGACCCTGCAATCTCAACTGTTTGCCTTTGGCCTCCAAATGCCAAACTAATTCTTTTTTTAGTAATTTCCAAAGAGCTGCTGCAGGAGCAGTTGGAGATTCAGGAACATCTCTGTTTGCAGATGCCTTCACACACTGTCAGGAGTGGCGTCCAACCTGCTTTCTGGCATGTGGGCTGATTGACTTGCCCTGTGCCAAAGATTTTTGGTCTGTGCTTTTTCTACTGCATGACTGTCAGATAGCTTTAGAGTTCATGGTGGGAGCATTCAGACTGAGTGCAGCTGCGCCTGCTGCTCCAACAGCTATTTTATATCCCAGGCAGGTCACAGCACAGGACACAAAGCAGCTGTACTGCCAGTCTGTGAGTCAGAAAGCATCTTCCACCTGGGAAGAAAACTGTTATGCCAGTAGATTACATACCTTAATTCTACAAAGTTACTAAGAAGATGCTGATAAGTTCATTTCTACTTAGTATTGTAAAACTGTGTGACTAGAACTACCTCATAATGCTTTAAAATGGGCAATACTTTTGAATTAATAACTTCCATATATTTTCACTTTTTTACTAACACGAGAATAAGGAGCTAAGTGAAACATCTTTGCTAATGAGTGTGCATCTAACTTGACAGCTTCAGCAATCTATTACTGAAGCTTTACCAATGACACAATCATGAAAATAGCTAATTAGGGAAAACTGAAAGTTAATTTTTTCTCAAACAGTGCTGGTTGATGACAGTGTTTTGGCTTGTGATAAAAGGAAACAAATTGTTGTATTCTGAACATCCTCCTCCTCTTCTTCTGGTACAATTTTTCAGGTATTAAAAAAACAATTGCTTTCTCCCTTCAAAGCCTTGAGTGTTGCTGGTCAGAAACCCAGGTTTGCTGACACCTTGGACTGGTGCTAGTGCTTGGTGACGATTGGGGGTGGCCAGTGCCAGCACCCCGTCCCAGCCACAGCGCCACGGGTACAAATCAAGATGGGGGGCACTGGTTTGAGATTTATGTAGAGCCTGGGAGATTTGCCAGATTGCTGCCCATATCCAGTGCCTCTTTGAGAGGGTGAATGCTGCACCATTCTTAAAGGGACTTGCTGAATTTCCTCCTTCCTCTTGGATAAATGCTTTATTGGAAAATAGATTCTGAATCTGTACAACTGACAGGTTGGGCAGTCCTCATTGAATGGCTCAAAATTCAGCAGAAGCAAGCACACATGCAGTTCTCTCTGGGGAACAAATGTATCTGCAGGAATTTGGCCCGTTGCATTTATTTAGCAGATCTGGAAGAAAGGACTTACATTTGATTTTTTTAATTGCTTTAATTCTCATATTTCTTAGAGAAAAGCAATGGCAGAAATCAGGTCACCTGGTATGTTTTATATCTGCTACAACCACCCCTAACGAAGCGTGCTCAGGTACGGCAGCTTGCCACTTCTAGTCAGGAACAGCACTGCTGCTCCAGTAGCAGTTCACCATTTTCATGATGTTTGGACTTCTAATAAAGTTTTGTAATCTAATGTCAGGAGGCAGTACAAATATATCCATTCACTAAAGACACCACACCTTCACTAGGGTTCCTATAGTTTTTTTTGTAAGCTCCAGGTCATGGGCTAATCTGAACTACTTCAGTAGTTTTCCTGTGAAGCTGCTGTACCTTATCTGCTGAGAGGAGTGAGCCCAGAGCTCTGAGCTGCCTTTTTGCCCCTGCTCGTTGTAAGAGCAAAGCTCACCTGTGCCCAAGGAGAAGCACTCCTTGCCAAAATCCTTCTGGAGCACCAGCATGCATAATGTCCCTTGGAAACTGGTAGGGACAGTCCCTTCAGCCCCTGGAGCAGTGCAGAATGCTCTCTCCAGAACTAACTGTTTGGAAATGCTGAATTACTTAAAATCACACACATACAGCAAACTCATGGAGTCAAGGAGGAGTAGGAGAGTCAAGAATCTAGCTGCATTTAAGATACTATCAAATCATTTTTGCAAGAGTATATTATTTTTGAGATGTTTAGCAGAGGGGCATGCTGTCATTCACCTCCCTTCTCTACTCCATTTCCTATGTGTTAGCAAAGGGCAAAAAATACTTGGGTACTGCACTACAGCCATGGTGGCTTTATATGAAGACAAATTCCTGAGGCTGGGATATTGTGACTGGTGTGAAAAAATGTTGTGCATTCTTCTTTCCTCGTTTAAATAGAAGAAGCATGGAAAGTTTGCAAAGGATGGGGGTGGAAATGTTTGCTGTTTTCCAAAAATGGGTGAGAGGTTGGAATACAACTGAAATTAGATTGTTCAGATGGTCCTTAATGGTACAGATGAAGCCTGTTTGGATGGAGTTTTCAACTACTTTATTTCAATTGTCTTAATCATCGTTTTTGAAACCTCATACAGTCTACTTAAGGGCAAATAGGAGCTCAGCTGGAAGCCCACACTGACGAAAACTCAGTATTTAACTTGTCGGCAAGCAGTAAGCTCAGTAGATGGATGTGTTCACAGTGTAGCTGCTATCAAAGCATTGGTTTTCAAGAACCGATATATTAGGATACACATTAACACACAAAAGACTTGTAAGTGGCTGCAGTTTGGACATTGTGAAAAAGTCATCTGTATTTAGAGCAATTTATTTCCTTTTCTAATTGACTTCTGAAGTGGGAATACTTTATCAGCAATTTCAATTTGCTACTGAGAGCACTAGGACCTTTTGTGAAGCAAATCAGCTCTCACCTGGCAGGAGAGGATGAGGAGGGCGGTTTGGGCTCTGGCGCTGCGGCCGTGACTGGCACAGGTCCTCAGCGCTGGACTGACTCTGCTGCCTTTGAAGTCAGACAGAAAACAGGAGCCGATTCAAAGTGGTTTTTCGGAACCACTCCCCTTTTTTTGTCAGAGCGCGCCGATTCTCTAAATACCGTCAGCGTGTTGGAAATAAACATGAACTCCTCCACTCTGCTTTTATTAATTGCTAATGTGCTTTGTGAAAACCAGCAAAAGGGTGTTACCAGCTTATGGCTTTGCCAAGGCAGTAAGGTGGAGTTGCRTGTGGGAATGAAGCCTTGTTTAATCAGGTTTTATAATTACTTTGATACAACTTTAGCTGAAGCATGTTGGGTCAAGCAGTTCCTGGTTTAACACACTGTTTAGTCGTAAGTTGCAGATTTAAGAATTTACCAAATACTTATTCAACAACCACTTTTTGCTATTGCACATACAAATACGCGTATAGTAACTGTATGTTGTATTTCTATTTGTTTTTACTTAAGTAACCAGTTTTAGATGTCAAATCTCCCCTGGAGTCTACTAAATTTTTGGGTAGGTTTTAAAGATGAGAGAAATCAATCCTCAGCTCAAACTCATAATAAAGGCAGGCGAGCACAGCAATAGCAGAGCTTTTCCCTCCCTTACAGGTGTGGTTTAGTTTTACAGTGTTTTCTTGACTGGCCCATTAGATCTAGAAGAGAGGAATATCCTCCACGGTGAGGTGTAGCCTAGGAGATAGGGCTGTTTCGATGCAGAAGCACCTAAGGGAGCGCTCGTGGGTGAGCTCTGGGGTAGGGAGGACCGGGTATAACGCTGCGCAGCAGCCTGGARACTTCACAGCAGTGATAACCCGCTATTGGGACGCACCACACCGACCTGGGAATTCATACAGAAGCTAGAGTTTGTAGCAATGAAATAATGTTATTTATAGGCAATGGGAAAGTTTATGCTTTGTGTTTGCAACTGCAGGTGAGCAAATAAACTGCAAAATTGTATATTCCTTGATCCTTTTCCTTCAGCTGTTAAACCACCAGGTTTCTTCCCCGGAAGCATACCTGTTTCTTTTGATTTCTTGATTTAATGTCTCTAAGGCACCTGCCAGTTACTCCAAAGGAGTTTGGAGAGCTGCTTTTTAGTTTTGTTATACTTTTTATAACTTTTAAACAACTCCAAGGTGTTTCTGGGGAAAAAAATCCAATTTTTTTTTTTTTTTTTTCTGAGAAAGGAACATCTTATAATTAGGAATAACAGGAAATTCATGTTTGTAACAAATGAATTATAGCCTACAAAGCGGCTTGAACTTTTTCAGCTGAAAGCTGCTTTGGAAGCTTAACATGGGATTAATATTTGAAGTATGCCTGGACTATGAAGAAGTTAATTGATGGAGTGTGAGCTATACCTACTTAAAAGGCACAGACATGGAAATCAGTGCATTCTCCACAAGAGGCTCTTAATGATTTCCTTTCAGAGGCTGTGCACACTATCTTAATTATACAGGAGCCTACGTAAAGGTACCATTGGATTGGATCCAAAGAAAGCTAAAGCAAACAATATGACAACGAAAAGGGCACTTGCGTCATTTCACTTTAGCGTTTATAATACAAACAATAACTGGCAAATAAAAAGCTTCTAGCCTATGGTGTGTTCAGTAGTGCCAGCATAATTATTCCTTCACATGTAACCATTAAAACAAAGAATGCCATAACTGAGAATACTGGGACAGTCTTTCTTCCTTCAGGATTTGTCTGCATAAAAGCAAGACCACCTTTCAGCAAGGAGGCATGTTTCCTGTGCTGCTCTGCTGGCTTCGTGAGGTTAATCACCTCTACATTAGATAAGACTTTCTGTGTGATCCTCTCCTGTGTGCATGAGTGCACACATCCGCTGAAAAAAATACATCAGAAAGGATGGGCGATAAAGCTGGCAGTGAGATTGAGGTGCTGGAGCTCGCTCTCATTAGAGATGCTACTGTTTTCTGTGAAGGGTAGGTTTTGAAATGCCCAGTAATGGTTATTAAAATGATCATGCAGAAAAATGAGTTTTCCTGCATGGTAAGCCTGGCATTCTGATCAAATCCACCTTGTGAAACTAAAGCTTCTGGATCCAAGAGATCCCAAGCTATTGTTCTGGAGAACTCCATTTTAACATGTGATGTTGGCTGTGGCAGCACACTGTTAACACGCTTGGGGTGAGGGGACTGAGGGGAAAAATGTCCACATCTTTACATGCTGTTCTCTAAAAGGGTACTGATGTGGCTTCAAATGTCAGGCCACTCTGATGTTTCTCTGTGACTTAGATTGTGTTAGGTATATTTCAGAGACAGGCAACACTATTCGAACGTTTCTCAAGATTGCTACCAAAAAAGTTATCACAAYGTTACTTAGTACTGTCTTATTGCCAAACCATCTGGATGGTGTCAGGGGGCTTCAGAGGATGGTAGGTAGAGGAAGGGGTTCTCCCTCATCCCTTATCAGCTTTTCTTACCTTCCTCTGACCACTCTGGGGGCAGTTCCTATCCCTTGGAAACTTCAGCCCTTCATGGAGGCTGCAGCGCAGAGTGCTGTGGTGGGCTCCAGAGACGCCTCCTTCCACTTCTAGGGAAGAAGACCTCGCCTCACACCCCAGTGCAGCCTCTTGCACTCCCTTCAGGGGACACCCAGACCTACACTTGTTGCGTGTGTGGCACTTTGCTGTGCCCCAGTGCATTTTGAGGAGAGAAGAGAGCTGTTTTCTGTAGGAAGATGGGAGGATGCACAGACCTCCTCAAGCTTTAAGTGAGTCAAAAGCTCTGAAAGGGGGCACGCACGTGGCAGGATGGGCACGGGTGAGCTCACAGGATTGATAGCTGTCAGCATGACAGCAGTGACGCTCAATACGTGTTAGAGATTAATATACAACACCGCTGGTCCCTACGGCCGCCAGAGTGTAGGACAGAGGAAGGGAGGACCGCAAATGGCATGTTTCTAAGTACAAAACAACTGCCTCCCTTCATGCTGAACAGCCCGGCTCAAAGGGTTGTAGTCGATGGGGCTACACCTGGCTGGCGACCAGTCACCAGCAGTGCTCCTCAGGGCTCAATTCTAGGGCCAGTTCTGTTCAATATATTTATCAACGATCTGGATGCAGGAGTTGAATGCACCATTAGCAAGTTTGCTTATGATGCCAAACTGGGAGGTGCCGTTGACTTTCTTGAGGGACAAGAGACCTTGCAGAGGGATCTAGATAGATTGGAACATTGGGCTATGATTAATGGGATGAAATCTAACAAGTCCAAATGCTGGATTCTGCACCTAGGATGGAGTAATGCCAGGCACAAGTATAAATTGGGAGAGGAGTGGCTGGAGAGCAGAAAGGGATCTGGGGGTGCTGGTCGACAGCAGGCTCAATACAAGTCAGCAGCGTGCCCTGGCAGCCAGGAGGGCAAACCACATCCTGGGGTGCATCAAACACAGCATAACCAGCCGGTCAAAAGAGGTGATTATCCCACYGTATTCAGCGTTGGTGTGGCCTCACCTTGAATGCTGTGTGCAGTTCTGGGCCCCACAATTTAAGAAGGATGTGAAGGTCCTTGAATGTGTCCAGAGGAGGGTAACAAAGCTGGTGAAAGGGCTGGAAGGAATGTCCTATGAGGAGCGGCTGAGGACTTTGGGCTTGTCTAGTTTGGAGAAAAGGAGGCTGAGGGGCGACCTCATCGCTCCCTACAGCTCCCTGAGGAGGGGAAGTGGAGAGGGAGGTGCTGAGCTCTTCTCCCTGGTATCCAGTGACAGGACGCGTGGGAATGGTTCAAAGCTGCGCCAGGGGAGGTTTAGACTGGACATTAGGAAGCATTTCTTTACCGAGAGGGTGGTCAAACACTGGAACAGGCTTCCTAGAGAGGTGGTCGATGCCCCAAGCCTGTCAGTGTTTAAGAGGCATTTGGACAATGCCCTTAATAACATGCTTTAACTTTTGGTCAGCCCTGAAGTGTTCAGGCAGTTGGACTAGATGACCGTTGTAGGTCCCTTCCAACTGAAATAGTCTATTCTGTTCTATGGAAGGGTCAAAATAATTTTAAACATTAATAATACATTTTTTTTAACATAATTCAGGTTTTCTAATACTAGTAAAGCCTAACTGGTTTATGAACAGTGTTTGAAAGCTGAACTCTTGCTGTTGTCAGGAAGCCATGATTCAAGGCACACTGACCCATCCCTTCCCATGGTGAGGCTAGAAGCCTCTTGAAAAGACACATATGCACCAAATACACCATCACAGTCCAGTGCATCCCGCTCTAACAGCAATGATAGGAGCCTTGGTAAAAGTATGTCACGTTCTTATCCTTTAGGTGTTGTGTTCTGTAGTATCTCCCCCAATCAAATAACTCCTAACTTACTTACACAAAAGGCAGAGTCCTTATCTCTAGCAGGGCAGTTTTTTCTCACCCTTCCATAACTACTGCCCTCAATTTTCTCCCTGTGATAATCGAACCGTTCCCGTACGAAGTGATTGTGTACTCGGAGAGAGGCACAGGTACTGGGGTAGGTATGAGAGCACTGGCTAACTGCAGGGAAGTGGGAAATAGGAACTGCAGAAAGAGTGAGCTCAGGGGGTTTAACCAGCCTCGTAGGGAACATGCAGACATTGACTCTTCCCAGTGTACAGCAAAGAAGGAAAGTTTTGCTCTGGTTGACAGCTAATTTTAAAGAGACAAGTTTATTTTTCTGGACACTGCACTTGGACTTCCAGTTAATATTTTAATCTATTAAATGGATGGGAAAAGTCGCTGGTAGAGTTCAGGGCTTGGAACCATGTGAGTTTGAATTAATTAATGCTCCCAAAGGCAGTATTAATTTATCATCTAAAGGGGGCTGAGCAGATAAAGCCTTCTGATAATTTAGCACCAGAAAGCTTGAACTTCCATGTAATGGAATAATTTCTCTGGGCAGCGCAGGTTCTGTTCCCATTTATTTTTGGCGTCATGTTTACCACTACCAGTCCTTGCTATGCTCTTTAAGGAGTTACATTTAAAGTTAATGAGACTTCTGTGCACAAAGGGTTTGCCAGCCTGGACCGTAGACAGCAGTGAGGTACCCGATTAGTACAAAATGTGATGCTTTTGTGACTTGGCCTTCTGCCCGGTGGGAGCTACTTCTGTTGACCACATCAAATGAATTCACATAAATCACCGAAGAATTGCAGGCCAGGAATGGCTGTTGGTTGCTACTGGATCAGACCAGCTTCTGACCAGTCAGCTAGAGAAATATCCTGTACTCCAAACACTGGAGTATCTGTTTATAAACATTTAAAAATATATACGACAAGATGATGTTGTTAGACTGGAAAATCCTCTTTAGCATGATACCATCTGACCATTAAATGTCTACGGAAAAGGGTTGAAATAGCATAGTGACTCATCAAGGAGTTATTGAACTGTGTAAATAAATCTTTCTTTAGAATTTATTGATCAGTGTGGAAGAGCTCGTGAAGTAAAATATGCCTTTTTGTCTTTAAACAGCTTCACGCAGGAAGTCTGGCCTTTACACAATTCTTTGACTACCCCTAGTTACTTTAGGTATACTGGAAGAAAAACCCATGATTTTCTTCCTTTTATTCCAGCTTCATTTTAATGGGTTTATAAACTGACTTGTTAAACATAGATAAAATTTTCTTCTGTTTCCTGCTGCAATATTCTTTAATTGGCAGCCTGTTGTTGGCCAAGTGTTGTCGAAGGAGCTGTAACGCCTGGATGCCCTCCCTCCGTGCGGGATTGCCCTCCCTTCCTCCCTCCCTCCCACCTCCTGTGCTCCCACTGCCAAGGATTGGGTTGATACCAATGCCATTCTGAGCTGCATTGTTTGAACTGATGTCTCAGCACTGAGTGAATGAGATTTATAGCAAATAATGTGAATATCTCAAGACTGTCTAGTCCATCTTAGCTGTGGTTTTGCTTGGGAACTCTTACTGTTTTCCATTTAGAATTTTCTCCTGATGTTTTTTGTCCTACCGCTCATCACAGCTATAGGATAACTTGGTCAACACCTTAAAGTCAACAGTATTATCACTCTGGAATTTCTTGTACTTCCCAAGGAAGGGAAATGCATTAATTTTAGAGCTGAGTCAATCCCACAAATGAATTGGCACATTGGATAAGCATCTGACTCCACATTTTTGTAACTAGCTGGTCACGCACACTGAGCTGTTCAGTTCCAGAAGACAAGCGAGGGACGCGTCCTCTGGGCTTGCTCATACACAGCCTTTGTGGGTGTGGGGACTTTGTGATGAGGAATGATTCTCAAGCTCATATTTCATGTTGGTTTTTTTTAAATCTTAATTTCCTAAGAAAACAGAGATTATATAGATTATTTTCCTCTCTTCCTCTTGTCATAATTTCTGAACTCACTGGCCAATTTCAGCCCAATTCTAGAGGGAAAAGGACTCGATGATGTTAAGTTTTCAGTACATTTCATGAAATAGATAGTTGGACAGCTGAGTGACAAAGGCTGCACCATAGAATTGCTCATTATTGGACAATAGGCAATATAGAATCATAGAATCATTAAGGTTGGAAAAGACCTCTAAGGTCATCGAGTCCAACCGTCAATACACAGAAGAGAGACACATTACAAATGCTCCCACGATGGAAGACTTAGTGGAAGGAAAAATATCCAATCACAAAACCTAAATCCATAGGAAACTTGACTGCCTTCTTTCTGGAGCTGATAACACTTTATGTCACTGATTCATTGCAAAAAATCCACCCAGTGAGTTTTCTAAATGGATTTGGAAGGAAATGTATGGTACGTTGGTCAGACCTGGATGTGCTGGGTTCCCTTGTTTTGGCTTCCTGCAGATCACTGTTTGACAGTGGACAATGTAACAGCTACTTCATACCTCAGTGCATGTTAAAAAGCTTAATTATTCTAAATATGCACAGTTTTATCAGCGATCCCAGTGAGAGCAGAAACAGGGCTCAAAATATTAGCAGAGTGCTTTTGAATGTGAAGAATAAGATAAAGAAAGATCTTTTAAGTGCAGGTAAATCTCTCTCTCTCCTCTATTTTTGGGTAGTTCCTTTATCAGCCATTTGGAACACACAACGTTTAAAACTTATGAGGAGGAACAGTATTTATAAATGAAATTACTGTCTTACAGTTCTTAAACTGTAAAAGCAGAGCACAGAATCCTGTAGTATAGGGTAGTATAGGATACAGGTGCATAAACAGACAGTCCCAACGCCATAGTCTTGTAAGGGTGGTGTTCAGAAAGGGAATGAACACAGTCGCTAAAATTAAAGAAAGACAGCACTGAATAAGAAAATTCACAGAATCAGCTTTAAAATTAAAATGAACCACAACCTTAATTTCCTGCATCTATGGATTTATTTCCTTAGCCTGCTCTCTTGGCAAAGATACTAATGTCTTCAAAAATTACAACTACCCACTGACATAATTCCCTGACACGAAGTGCATTTACATCTTGGAAGATTTAAAGCCACTTTTACTCTCTCCTCTTCTCCATGGTGTTTGTTTTCGTACATTTATGTATACTTGGCCTCAGTTCCCTCTATCTGATTTGGTGGTGCAGCTGTAATCCACTTCAGTACAGATATCCGGCTCTTCCTTTAGAAACTTCCCCTTGCTATGCTATAGCTCTTGTAAACGCCCTGACGGAAGTGGGTTTTTTCCTCCTTCCTCCTGCTGCAAGAGGTCCCAGAAATACAAGTCACTTCATAAAACAGACAACATTTGGTTTGAAGAGAGATGTAGTTTTGCGTTAACTTTAATGCATTTTTTTCTTACCTTATAGAAACGTCATGCATATCACTCATGTATAAACAAAATGACTGGCAAAGCCATAGAGGCTGTCCTAACATTTTAATTTATTAGAGTAAAACTGCCAGGTTATTTTCCATCCTTTCTACTCCATATATTTGAGAGAGAACATCTGTCTGGTAACAGTGATGGTTCCGAATCAAGCATATGATTTTCTTCTTTACGGAGAAAGATACTTGAATGACACTCGAGATGTGATTCTATTTGACTTGCAACATTTCACTTCAAATATGTAATTTTAAAAATGAAAATTTAGAAAAAATATGAAATGCATAATATTATTGTTTCACGGCATCATTTTTATTATTTATTATCTTATGGCATATGTATTTCACAGGATACAAGGAGACACTCTGTTCTGCCTTAGCAATATAGTATTCCAGTTACTCAGTTTGGTTCCTGCAAGCCATGATGATATGAAGCAAGTGAGGTTTCCTTTAAGTATGTTAAGAAAATCTTCAGAGGTCTAAAATGGCAGATATTCTTGGCATGGTCAGTGTCAGCATTGAGAGAGACAAGGCTCTCAAAAGGCCTAAAACAATAAATAAATAATGGCCTACAAGACCCCC
Organism: Phoebastria nigripes; assembly: GCA_035582835.1. NCBI lineage: Eukaryota > Metazoa > Chordata > Aves > Procellariiformes > Diomedeidae > Phoebastria > Phoebastria nigripes. The sequence continues at coordinate 3,495,569 of JAYKAV010000445.1, read as the reverse complement.
CCGCCTCCAAAAAAAAATGGGGCATTTCCACTGATAGAGAGAAGAAGCCTACAGATGCTCTGTGGGAGAAAGAGGTGCTGGTCGGTCTCCTGCCATCACCAGAACAGAAGGACCAGGGAGGTGAGATACACTTGGAGAAGCTGGGAAGTTGCTAACGCAACCTGAAGAAGAGCCAGCAGCACCTTCCCAACCACCATCACCTCGGAGGAGCTCTGCAAAGACTGACCTCCAGCCTTTTGCTTTTGTTTGCAGATGCAGGATGTGTTATGGAGAAGTCAGGAAACCAAACCGCCCATCCCTGCAGTGGGCAATCCGAACTAAAATATCGCAAAAGGCAGTGGCAGGCCCTTTCCCTTTGGCATGGAATAGATACTACCCGTGTCTGGCCAGGTTGTCTTTTTCATTTAGGGTATAACAGAGGCCTCGGTAGACCTTCTTTTTTTATAATAATCTTGGCTCAGAAAGAAATCGCTTAATTTAACAAATTGCATTTACTAAAACGGAGCTGTGGAAACTTTAAAGATGTACATGACACTGGGTTGTGTGTTTCCTCACGCATTCTCCTGCTCTTAAACACAGATCCTGCCAAAGCAAATAACTGCACAGTATTTATCATAGCTTTGTTACTATGTAGGACTATCTTTTGTTAAATGCTTGCTAAGGTGAGCTATTTTTTAGCTCCTCCTCTCTTCTGTCTGGAAAAAGCCAACAACATGGAAATCCAATTGTGCTCATGACATGTCGCTGACTTGGAGCTGCCTGTCCCAGGATCAGACCTACGTTAGGCAGCAGCGTGCAGTTTCTCCCCTTGTCCAGAACCGGTTCTCACTGCCATGTGAAAGTCCAACAGAAGGCTTTTGTCTTAGTGCACCACTTCTCTAAATGCTACAGCCTTCAAAATTACTCCCATTTCTTCTGTTAAAAGAAGGCACTAGGCACATAGAGAGTTTTGCTTGGTTTTTTGGGTTTTTTTTTTATTTTATTTTGGGGTGTAAACCTATTCCTAATTACCCTGTCCAGAAGCTTCTGTACATGTCATATGCTCGCATGGTCACAGTGTCCTCTCCATGGCGAGATCTGTGCAATGGGGCTTTGGGGACTGGTTGACAGCATGTTGTCCTGCTGCAGATGGTTGTCCTGGCAGGGTGGGCTTAGCCCTCTGCTGAGCTGGAAAACAGAGGAAACAGCTTCCAAATCTGGCCAGTCCAGACCTCACCTCTTGATCCTGTTTGCTCCCATCCTCCTCCGGCACTGGATGTCTGCAGTTCCTGGGGAGGCAGCAGAGGAAGAAGCGCAGGCTCTGACCATGCTACTAAGGGCCCAGCTACGTAGCCTGTAAATATTTCTTTGGTTTCCAGAGGCTTATCCCTATCCCTCCATACTATATGAAGGGATATAGATAAATTGTGTAATCCTTCCTGAACAGTGAAGGATCTCTTGACGTACAGATCTAGCAGGGAGACGATCTGCTCAAAAGCATGGGGAAGCCTAGCCCTAGTATAGCAGGAAAGTGCTACTCGCAACGCACTCAGACATGGGAACAAGTCCCCAGGGGAATTGGAGGAAACACCTCATTTATGTCTTTTTGAATTATGTAGGAATGTATTTTTTTAGACAATCCTGTATCTGAAAGAATCCCCTGCAGGCAAAAATTGAATTAAGTCCTCTTCAAAGGTTTTTGCTCTTTTAAGAACAAAAGACAGTGACTTAGTGGCATTCCTTGAGCTAATTGTATCTCTGTCTGTGTGAGTGTGTGTATTTATATGCACATTTATATATTCAAGGCCAACACCCAGATGACAAATGTGAGAGTTCTTTTATTATTATTCTTAAAATGTGTGTGTGTTTTTTACTGCGATGCCTGGTAGTACTGTTAATGGTGCTGTGGTTACAAATCTTCCTTTAGGAATTTATAAGGTAGTGTAAATCACAATTTCTCCCTTATCTAATTACTGCTTATGCATTTTTTATTTGAATAGTTTCAAAAATAATTTGGGGAAAAAAGAAGTTGGTCTGATTTAAGTGACAAGATGACTTGACAGGATTTAATTCTTTGAAGTACAACTAACAAATTATATTCTGAAGCAAGAGAAGCTTTTATTACAGAACAAAACCACTTTTTGGTTACAAGTATTAAAAGAAATAACAAGCCAGATATTTTCCTTAGAAAAAAGTTCTACTTAATATAGGAACTGAGTGTGCAATCTTTATTCATCCAGAGTCAAAGGGAACTTACTGGGATGGTATGAAGGTGCAAGTGAGAGTCCAGTGCTGTACATGGCAGGACTTCATTGCAAAAAGCTACTGGCTGCTGTTTACATTTCAAACATTCTCTGAATAAGTGTTGTCACAACAGACAAGCAATTATAGACAATAATGTCAGTAATTTGTGGATTAAGAACTCCTTAAGGATGTACTGGCACAGCAGACAGTAGCTGCTTTTAGCTTGCAACTGTTCACCCTTAGCTGTGCCAGCGAAACTGTTATTTCCCAGAAGCTCCTGTGTTCCCTCTGAGGCAGCAAAACAATGGCAGGGGTTAAACTTCTCCCGGTCCTCCCTCCCGCCCCCAGGCCTCTCCAACAGCTCTCAGCCAGMCAGCTTAACCTCAAAGAGTCATTTTTAATAGATACATCTATTTATGCACATGCACAAAACAAAAATATTGGCCATTATGTCGCAGTAATGCTGTGCTAAGCTCTTGCCAACAAGCCCAGAAAAATCAGATTTTAAAATTCTAATACTGTAAATACACCTGCGAGGAACTTCAGCTGAAGGCCAAGCCCCAGCATGCCGTGGCAGAGGGTGCGGGACACGTGCTGACCCTCTGACTCACCCGTGGGACACCCGTGGCTCAGGACACGCTCCCTATTAGCTTATGCAAAAACATGTAGCATGTGAAATGCCATGCTGAGAAAATGTTGATCGTTTTGACGATCAACAAGACAGATTCAAGTGTAGTTTGCTCGTTTTTTCAAAAATACCAACATTTAAAAATGCAATCCCAAAACACGTATGGCAACAAACGCTTTCAGGGACAAATTAAATACAAATACACTTTCTTTGCGCTACTGTTCTTCTGTTTTAATCTCAATACAATGCATTCAGAAAATTAGAGTGTGTTTAGGAAAATGGCTCATGGGATGAGGAGAAATTAATCTTAGGAAGGCTGTATATATGTAAAGTAGTGGATGGATTGGAGGGGTTAGGAAGAAAAAGAAATGTGTTGCTCTCGTGTCACAGAAATTCCTTGATAGGTTTGAACTATAAAGCTGCAAAATGAGAGGATATTTACTGAGCACCATTAACCTGGTACTTCCATAGGCAGATTTGCCTTTAAACAAAAGGTATCTCATGTGCCTGCCTGTCAACGCCAGCTAAATCACCAGAGGACTCTGGTCCTTTTTGCTGTTTGTGCTTAGTAATTCAGCATCTTTTCCTGAAGATGCTGTAAAAGACCTTTTTAAAAAGCTTATTTCTCCCAGGCGCCATGGCTGGAGGCGAGCTCACCGGGTGTGCAGGGTTCAGTTGAGGTGGCAGCGTGACCCCGCACGGGGAAGCGTTGGGGTCCTGCTCCCCAGGGCAGGCACGGACTGGCCTGTTATGCCCGCAGGGGCTGGCCCAGCCACGGCCACCGTCAGGTCGGGTGCAGCCAAAGCAGGGTGCCTGGCGCAGGGCTCTCGCTGCAGAGACCTTGGCCGGCATCTCAGTGAGCAAGCAGGAGGCAGTGATTGAGAAACACCTCTCTGTCCCTGACAGTGAAAGCGGCCTTTTGTGTGACACCTTCTGCCCAGACACGGCGACTTGTCTTTTGCTGGGTTTTCAGTCGATTCTGGTTGCTTGAGCACACCCTGAAGCAGATGATAGAGGCTTCAAGTGCATCTAAGATGTTAACAGCCATTGTTTGGTACTGCCGGTGTCCCTGCAGACGTGTGCCTGTGCCCGAGCAGAGGCTTATCTGATTTCACACCCCTGAAAACGAGACAKAAAGTTGTGTGTGCCCAGCCAAGCTACTTGTCTTCTTGTGCCTTCCCTCTTCCCAGCACGCCAGTTCCCTGAAGAAAAAATGTCACAAATACTCTTCTGCCTGCTCTGCGTGTGCTTTGGTTTGGAAACACCCGTTGCATGCCCACGGCTGGCCGGCCGGGCCCAGGCCAAGGAGCGCCGCTGAGCCCAGCCAGGCCCAGCCTTCACCCCAGCGCCGGTGGGAGCAGCCCACCCGGGACCGCAGCCCTCCCGCCCCTTCCCTCCCAGCGCCGGCCAGCCCGAAACCCCGACCCCCCGCATCCCTGCCGCGGGGCGGCTTGGCCGCGGGCCGGTCCGGGCGGTGCGGGCGCGGATGCGGCCCCGGCAGGCGGCGAGCTGCCGCCGGCCGCGCTGCCATCACGTGGCCGCCGAGTTTTCTCCCCGCAGCGGTATGAGGAAGTCGGAGTCGCCGCCGCCGTCCGCAGCCCGGGCGGGCGCAGCCTCTGCCGCCGCCTCCCCGCGGCGCGATATGTGAGTACCCGCGGGCAGCGGCACCGGGCCGCGCCGGGCCGGGCCGACCCCAGCCCAGCCCCCCTGCCCTCCCGCTGCGTCCCGGGCGGCGGCGGGAGCCGGGCGGGCCCCGCGGGCTGCCGACGGCGGGGC